>BSBK01003884.1:600000-880000 GCA_027943335.1 Chamaecyparis obtusa
GCCCAACATGAGTAACTTGGTTTCCCAAGTCCTATAAATTCAAGGCCATTGACGAATAGGCATTTCTAATAGAAATATTTTTGGTGCTAGAATGAAGTGCATGAAAAATTCTTTGCCTGCTAAATGAATCAATTTGAGGCTTCATTTCACATTGCTCTATGGATAATTCCACAGCACTTGTTACTTCTCTATCTAAATTTTTTGTGTCAGTGTACATGTGCACTGAAGAGCTTCTATCACTACTTGAGCTACTACTAGATGGTGAGTACTCATCATCATCATCTGACCTAGGCTCACACGCATATCTTACTTCTTTCCTTTGCTGCTTTCCCCTTCCTAGCTCTTCATCCTTATCTACAACTTCTATCATGGGTCCAAGAAGCTCTTCCGACTCTTTCCCATTAATATGCAAATATTTTTGTCCGTAACAGTATTTTCTGCATTTATTAGGATATTGATCTGATTTGATGCACCATTGATATTTGATCCATACTTCCTTTCATTTTACTTTCTTTTCTCCGTTTTGCACGTCATAGGCAAGGATTTGACAGCGGGTATGACCTTGGTACTACTGGTGTTAATGATAAATTTACCTTTTAGCTATTATATTTTTTTGTCATTTTTCTTGTATGATGCTTTTGTACACGAATTGTGGATATTCTCTGGGAAAATTTTCATTTTTTCCTATAGGATGTCTTTGTATACAAATTTTGGAGGAATCTCTATTAAAGAGTAGGTAAGGATGGCTAAGCTGTGTGCAGTGGAGAGGGAGATGACTAAATTGAGAGAGTAGAGGGCGGAGAGCAATAACGAAATTTTTTATTTAGGGCTTGCGAAAATACATGGAAATTATAATCTTCCTCCCAGAATAGACATTAATGAAGTTCTTCGTGCCTTAGCAGAGGAAGTCAACTGGATTGTTGAAGCTGACGGTACTACATACAGAAATGCTGTATGTATTTTTAGCCTAATTTTTTATTTTTCATTTCTTCTAGGTCTTTAAAGGTGGCTGGCTAAATCTATTGTATTAAATGTTAGGAAATGCATGAAGATAATATGATTCTGAGCACGAGCATGAGTCCCTATAGGGGCATAGTTGTGCCTTTTATAGGCATCGTAAACCCTAGCTACACAGAAATGGAGGCTTTGAAGAATAGTTCACTGGAGGTAGATTACATAAGCAAAGGGCAAGAGAATCACTCTGTTTCCCACTACCGTGGCTATGAAATGGATCTTTCCCTGCTTTTCAACAGTAATGCTAAAATTGCAAAGGTTCTCAAAATAGATTCTGGTTGAACCGGACAATTGTACCACACCTGTTGATAATCCGATAGCTCAACATAGTCATTGGGAGGTTAAACAAGAACAACTGGATGGATCTTTAAACCGGTCGAAGATTATGGAGAGCGGGGAAGGGTTTGGTAAAATGACCAGCTATACTGGGAAATTATGCAAGTGTCGTACAACCGACCGCATTAATAAATTTAAAGAAGAGATTAGTGGCGGCGTGACATTATGAGGAAAGCCTTGCCGTTTCGATGGCATCGCCCTGATATTATGAAGAATGTCTTGCCGCTTCAATGCCCGCGTTTCCTCTGTCTAGACTTTCACCATTGTTTCTCATTAGTAATCTGAGATATGGCAGGGATTGTGGGCTTTTGCACAGCATAGTCATCATAAATTCTCTATAAATCATCATGCGTTACAGTATTTTACGCATTTTTGAATGACTTACTTGAAGAATTTAATTTTCACCATAATTTAGGCTCCATGGATTGTCATTTTGCGCTCGGAGAGAAGCTGCGGATTGCAAGAATTTGATAAATTTGGTTTATCTCATTTTCTTTCTCTGCCATTTTTTGAGTAATAAAATTTTGTTTTTGTCCCATCTTAAATGATTTTAGCTTGAAGTTAATGAATTTTTTTAGATGATTTTGTCTGAAGTTAATGAAATTTCTTCCATGATGGAGCTAATGAAATCTCTTCCATGAATGCTGATAAAACATTTAAATTTAGAGTCAATAAATTATATAGCTTGAATGTTCTTTGTTGCAGAAGGTTATTTTCATGGTTTGTGATTCATGTAATTCCTTAATAGTTTCATTCTTAACAGAATTCATAACTCGATTTTCCGTAGTCAATTTTCTTCTTGATCGTTGCAATATTTTCACCTCAACTAAACTTTTTGTAATCAGTTGATATACAATCACATTTTTCTCTTGGCCAATCCCGTGGGCTTGCGATTGAGCCTATAGATCCACAAAAGGATTGAAATCTGGATCTAGTGGAAGAGTAGTATTACCAAGAAGTCATTCACTAACATCTCATCTTTATAAGAACTAATTGGATTCACTAGAAAAACTAAAGAATCTGGAATGACCCCTTTCACACATTGGAATGCTCAAGTGTGTCTTAAGGGGTCCTAGGACCCCTTCGGACGCACTTGAGTGAAACAAATGAGTCAAAAGATGTCATGGGGGACTCCTAGGGGTCCTAGTATGCCTTATCACATGTTAGGACCCCTAGGAAGTCCTCATGACCCCTTTTGACACATTGGAATGCTCAAGTGTGTCTTAAGGGGTCCTAGGAACCCTTTAGACACACTTGAGCATTCAAATGTGTCAAAAGGGGTCATGGTGACTCCCTAGGGGTCCTAGTACACCTTATCATGTGTTAGGACCCCTAGGAAGTCCCCATGACCCCTTTTTGACACATAGAATGCTCAAGTGTGTCTTAAGAGGTCCTAGGATCCCTTCGGACACACTTAAGTGCTCAAATGTGTCAAAAGGGGTCATGTGGACTCCCTAGGGGTCCTAGTATGCCTTATCACATGTTAGGACCCCTAGGAAGTCCCCATCACCCCTTTTGACACATTTGAATGCTCACATGTGTCTTAAGGGGTCTTAGGACCCCTTCGGACACACTTGAGCATTCAAATGTGTCAAAAGGGATCATGGGGACTCCCTAGGGGTCCTAGTACACCTTATCACATGTTAGGACCCCTAGGAAGCCCCCATGACCCCTTTTGACACATTAGAATGCTCAAGGCTATCTTAAGGGGTCTTAGGACCCCTTTAGACACACTTGAGCATTCAAATGTGTCAAAAGGGGTCATGGGGACTCCCTAGGGGTCCTAGTACACCTTATCACGTGTTAGGACCCCTACGAAGTCCCCATGACCCCTTTTGACACATTGGAATGCTTAAGTGTGTCTTAAGGGGTCTTAGGACCCTTTCGGACACACTTGAGTGTTCAAATGTGTCAAAATGGGTCATGGGGACTCCCTATGGGTCCTAGTATGCCTTATCACGTGTCAGGACCCCTAGGGAGTCCCCATGACCCCTTTTGACACATTGGAATGCTCAACTATGTCTTAAGGGGTCTTAGGACCCCTTCGGACACACTTGAGCATTCAAATGTGTCAAAAGGGGTCATGGGGGCTCCCTGGGGGTCCTAGTATGCCTTATCGTACGTTAGGACCCCTAGGGAGTCCCCATGACCCCTTTTGACACATTTGAATGCTCAAGTGTATACGAAGGGGTCCTAAGACCCCTTAAGACACACTTGAGTGTTCCAATGTGTCAAAAGGGGTCATGGGGACTCCCTAGGGGTCCTAGTACACCTTATCACATGCTAGGACCCCTAGGAATTCCCCATGGCCCCTTTTGACACATTGGAATGCTCAAGGGTGTCTTAAGGGGTCTTAGGACCCCTTCGGACACACTTGAGCATTCAAATGTGTCAAAAGGGGTCATGGAGACTCCCTAGGGGTCCTAGTACACCTTATCACGCACGTTAGGACCGCTATGAAGTCCCCATGACCCCTTTTGAGACATTGGAATGCTTAAGTGTGTCTTAAGGGGTCTTAGGACCCCTTCAGACACACTTGAGTGTTCAAATGTGTCAAAAGGGGTCATGGGGACTCCCTATGGGTCCTAGTATGCCTTATCACATGTTAGGACCCCTAGGGAGTCCCCATGACCCCTTTTGACACATTGGAATGCTCAAGTGTGTCTTAAGGGGTCTTAGGACCCCTTCGAACACACTTGAGTATTCAAATGTGTCAAAAGGGGTCATGGGGGCTCCTTGGGGGTCCTAGTATGCCTTATCATGCGTTAGGACCCCTAGGGAGTCCCCATGACCCCTTTTGACACATTTGAATGCTCAAGTGTATACAAAGGGGTCCTAAGACCCCTTAAGACACACTTGAGTGGTCCAATGTGTCAAAAGGGGTCATGGGGACTCCTTAGGGGTCCTAACGCGTGATAAGGTGTACTAGGACCCATAGGGAGTCTCCATGACCCCTTTAGACACATTTGAATGCTCAAGTGTGTTCAAAGGGGTCCTAAGACCCCTTAAGACACACTTTTGCATTCCAATGTGTCAAAAGGGGTCATGGGGACTTCGTAGGGGTCCTAATGCGTGATAAGGCATACTAGGACCCCTAGGGAGTCCCCATGACCCCTTTTGACCCATTTGAACACTCAAGTGTGTCCGAAGGGGTCCTAAAACCCCTTAAGACACACTTGAGCATTCCAATGTCTCAAAAGGGGTCATGGGGACTTCCTAGGGATTGCAGGGACTCTGGGATTTTTCACAGCATAGTCTGTCATAAATTTTGTATAAATCTTCATTTGTTACAGTATTCTATGTGTTTCTGAATGACTTAATCAAAGAATTTACTTTTCACCATAATTTTGGCTCCATGGATTGTCATTTTGCGCTCAGAGAGAAGCTGCAGATTGCAAGAATTTGATAAATTTGGTTTACCTCATTTTCTTTCCCTACCATTTCTGAGTAATACGATTTTGTTTTTGTCCATCTTAAATGATTTCGCCTGAAGTTAATGAATTGTTTTAGATGATTTTGTTTGAAGTTAATGAAATTTCTTCCATGGATGCTAATGAAATCTCTTCCGTGAATGCTGATAAGACATTTAAATTCAGAGTTAATAAATTCTATAGCTTGAATGTTCTTTGTTGCAGAAGGTTACTTTCATGGTTCGTGATTCATGCAATTCTTTAATAGTTTCATTCTTAAGAGAATTCATAACTAGATTTTCCATAGTCAATTTTCTTCTTGATCATTGCAATATTTTAGCCTCAATTGAACATTTTGTAATCAGTTGATATACAATCACTTTTTTCTCTTGGCCAATCCTATGGGCTTGCGATTGAGCCTATAGATCCACAAAAGGATTGAAATCTGGATCTGGTGGAAGAGTAGTATTAGAAAGATGTCATTCACTAACATCTCATCTTTACAACAACTAAATTTGGATTCACTAGAAGCACTAAAGAATATGGAATGACCCCTTTTGACACATTGGAATGCTCAAGTGTGTCTTAAGGGGTCCTAGGACCCCTTTGGACACACTTGAGTGTTCAAATGTGTCAAAAGGGGTCACGGGGACTCCCTAGGGGTCCTAGTATGCCTTATCACATGTTAGGACCCCTAGGGAGTCCCCATGAACCCTTTTGACACATTTGAATGCTCAAGTGTGTCTTAAGGGGTCTTAGGACCCCTTCGGCCACACTTGAGCATTCCAATGTGTCAAAAGGGGTCATGCAGACTGCTTAGGGGTCCTAGTACACCTTATCACATGTTAGGACCCCAAGGGAGTCCACATGACCCCTTTTGACACATTGGAATGCTCAAGTGTGTCTTAAGGGGTCTTAGGACCCCTTTAGACACACTTGAGCATTCGAATGTGTCAAAAGGGGTCATGGGGACTCCCTAATGGTCCTAGTATGCCTTATCATGCGTTAGGGCCCCTAGGGTGTCCCCATGACCCCTTTTGACACATTCAAAAGCTCAAGTGTGTCTTAAGGGGTCTTAGGAACCCTTTAGACACACTTGAGTGTTAAAATGTGTCAAACGGGGTCATGGGGACTCCCTAGGGGTCCTAGTATGCCTTATCACATGTTAGGACCCATAGGAAGTCCCCATGACCCCTTTTGACACATTGGAACACTCAAGTGTGTTTTAAGGAGTCTTAGGACCCCTTAAGACACACTTGAGCATTCAAATGTGTCAAAAGGGGTCATGGGGACTCCCCAGGGGTCCTAGTATGCCTTATCAACTGTTAGGACCTTTATGGAGTCCCCATGACCACTTTTGACACATTTGAATTCTCAAGTGTGTCTGAAGGAGTCCTAAGACCCCTTAAGACACACTTGAGCGTTCCAATGTGTCAAAAGGGGTCATGGGGACTCCCTAGTGATCCTAACACATGATGAGGCATACTAGGACCCCTAGGGAGTCCCCATGAACCCTTTTGATAGATTCAAATTCTCAAGTGTGTCCGAAGGGGTCCTAAGACCCCTTAAGACATGATTGAGCATTCAAATGTGTCAAAAGGAGTCATGGGGACTCCCTAGGGGTCCTAACATGTGATAAGCCATATTAAGACCCATAGGGAGTCCCCATGACCCCTTTTGACACATTCAAATGCTCAAGTGTGTCTGAAGGGGTCCTAAGACCCCTTAAGACACACTTGAGCATTTGAATATGTCAAAAGGATTCATGGGGACTCCCTAGGGGTCCTAACATGTGATAAGGTGTACTAGGACCCCTAGGGAGTCCCCATGAGCCCTTTTGACACATTTGAATGCTCAAGTGTCTCTGAATGGGTCCTAAGACCCCTTAAGACACACTTGAGCATTCAAATGTGTCAAGAGGGGTCATGGGGATTCCCTAGGGGTCATAATGCGTGATAAAGCATACTAGGACCCCTAAGGAGTCCCCATGACCCCTTTTGACATAGTCAAATGCTCAAGTGTGTCTGAAGGGGTCCTAAGACCCCTTAAGACACACTTGAGCATTATAATGTGTCAAAACAGGTGATGGGGACTCCCTAGGTGTCGTAACACATGATTACGTGTACTAGGATGCCTAGGGAGTCCCCATGACCCCTTTTGACACATTTGAATGCTCAAATGTGTCCGAAGGGGTCCTAAGACCCCTTAAGAGACACTTGAGTGTTCAAATGTGTCAAAAGGGGTCATGGGGATTCCCTAGGGGTCCTAATGCATGATAAGGTGTACTAGGACCCCTAGGGAGTCCCCATGACCCCTTTTGACATATTTGAATGGTCAAGTGTGTCTAAAGGGGTCCTAAGACCCCTTAAGACACACTTGAGCATTCCAATGTGTCAAAAGGGGTCATGGTGACTCTCTAGGTGTCCTAACACATGATAAGGTGTACTAGGACCCCTAGGGAGTCCCCATGACCCCTTTTGACACATTCGAATACTCAAGTGTATCCAAAGGGGTCTGAAGACTCCTTAAGACACACTTGAGCATTCCAATATGTCAGAAGGGGTCATGGGGACTCCCTAGTGGTCCTAAGATGTGATAAGACATAATAGGATCCCTAGGGAATCCCCATGACCCCTTTTGACACATTTGAACACTCAAGTGTGTCTGAAGGTGTCCTAAGACCCCTTAAGACACACTTGGGTGTTCAAATATTTCAAAAGGGGTCATGGGGACTCGCTAGGGGTCCCAGTACGTATTATCATGTGTTAGGACCCCTAGGGTGTCCCCATGACCCCTTTTGACATATTTTAACACTCAAGTGTGTCTTAAGGGGTCCATTTGAATGCTCAAGTGTGTCCGAAGGTGTCCTAAGACCCCTTAAGACACACTTAAGTGTTTCAATGTGTCAAAAGGGGTCATGGGGACTCCCTAGGGGTCCTAACATGTGATAAGGCATACTAGGACCCCTTGGGAGTCCCCATGACCCCTTTTGACACATTCGAACACTCAAGTGTGTCCGAAGGGGTCCTAAGATCCCTTAAGACACACTTGAGCATTGTAATTTGTCAAAAGGGGCCATGGGGACTCCCTAGGGGTCCTAACACATGATAAGGCGTACTAGGACCCCTAGGGAGTCCCCATGACCCCTTTTGACACATTTGAATGCTCAAGTGTGTCCGAACAGGTGCTAAGAACCCTTAAGACACACTTGAGCATTCAAATGTGTTAGAAGGGGTCATGGAGACTCCCTAGGGGTCCTAACATGTGATAAGGTGTACTAGGACCCCTAGGGAGTCCCCATGACCCCTTTTGATGTATTCAAACATTCAAGTGTGTCCGAAGGGGTCCTACGACCCCTTAAGACACACTTGAGCATTCTAATGTGTCAAAAGGGGTCATGGGGACTCCCTAGGGGTCCTCAGGTGTGATAAGGCATACTAGGATCCCTAGGGAGTCCCCATGACCCCTTTTGACACATTTGAATGCTCAAGTGTGTCCGAAGGGGTCCTAAGACTCCTTGAGACACACTTGAGTGTTCAAATGTACCAAAAGGGGTCATGGGGACTCCCTAGGGGTCCTAACATGTGATAATGTGTACTAGGACCCCTAGGGAGTCTCCATGACCCCTTTTGACACATTTGAATGCTCAAGTGTGTCCAAAGGGGTCCTAAGACCCCTTAAGACACTTGAGCATTCAAATATGTCAAAAGAGGTCATGGGGACTTCCTAGGGGTCCTAACATGTGATAAGGCACACTAGGACCTGTAGTGAGGTGCCATGACCCCTTTTGACACATTTGAATGTTGAAGTGTGTCCAAAGGGGTCCTAAGGACCCTTAAGACACACTTGAGCATTCCAATGTGTGAAAAGGGGTCATGGGGACTCCCTAGGGGTCCTAACACGTGATAAGGTGTACTAAGACCCTTGGGGAGTCTCCATGACCACTTTTGACACATTTGAATGCTCAAGTGTGTCTGAAGGGGTTATAAGACCCCTTAAGACAGACTTGAGCATTCCAATGTGTCAAAAGGGGTCATGGGGACTCCCTAGGGGTCCTAACACATGATAAGGTGTACTAGGACCCCTAGGGAGTCTCCATGACCCCTTTTGACACATTTGAATGCTGAAGTGTATCCGAAGGGGTCCTAAGACCCCTTAAGACACTTGAGCATTCAAATGTGTCAAAAGGGGTCATGGGGACTCCCTAGCGGTCCTAAGGCATGATAAGGCATACTAGGACCCCTAGGGAGGCCCCATGACCCATTTTGACACATTTGAATGCTCAGGTGTGTCTGAAGGAGTCCTTAGACCCCTTAAGACACACTTGAGCATTCCAATGTGTCAAGAGTGGTCATGGGGACTCCCTAGTGGTCCTAACGTATGATAAGGCATAATAGGACCCCTAGGGAGTTTGCATGACCCCTTTTGACACATTTGAATGCTCAAGTGTGTCTGAAGGAGTTCTAAGACCCCTTAAGATAGAATTGAGCGTTTCAATGTGTCAAAAGGGGTCATGGGGACTTGCTAGGGGTCCTAACGGTTGATAAGGCATACTAGGACCCCTAGGGAGTCCCCATGACCCCTTTTGACACATTTGAACTCTCAAGTGTGTCCGAAGGGGTCCTAAGACCCCTTAAGACACACTTGAGTGTTCCAATGTGTCAAAAGGGGTCATGGGGACTTCCTAGGGGTCCTTACATGTGATAAGGCATACTAGGACCCCTAAGGAGTCCTCATGAGCCCTTTTGACACATTTTAATGCTCAAGTGTGTCCGAAGACCCCTTAAGACACACTTGAGCTTTTGAATGTGTCAAAAGGGGTCATGGGGACTCCCTAGGGGTCCTAACACATGATAAGGCATACTAGGACCCGTAGGGAGTCCTCATGACCCCTTTTGACACATTCAAATGATCAAGTGTATCTGAAGGGGTCGTAAGACCCCTTAAGGCACACTTGAGCATTCCAATGTGTCAAAAGGGGTCATGGGGACTCCCTAGGGGTCCTAACATGTGATAAGTTGTACTAGGACCCCTAAGGAGTCTGCATGACCCCTTTTGACACATTGGAATGCTCAAGTGTGTCCGAAGGGCTCCTAAGACCCCTTAAGACACACTTGAGTGTTCAAATGTGTCGAAAGGGGTCATGGGGAATCCCTAGGGGTCCTAACACATGATAAGGCATACTAGGACCCCTAGGGAGTCCCCATGACCCCTTTTGACACATTTGAATAGTCAAGTGTGTCTGAAGGGGTCCTAGGACCCCTTAAGACACACTTGAGCATTCCAATGTGTCAAAAGGGGTCATTCCAAATTCTTTAGTGCTTCTAGTTAATCTATATTTTGTTTTTTTAAAGATGAGATGTTAGTGAATGACTTCTTTCTAATACTACTCTTCCATCAGATCCAGACTTCAATCCTTTTGTGGATCTACAGGCTCAATCATGAGCCCACAAGATTGGCCAAGAGAAAAAAGTGATTGTATATCCACTGATTACAAAATTTTCAATTAAGGAGAAAATATTGCAATGATCAAGAAGAAAATTGACTATGGAAAATCTAGTTATGAATTCTCTTAAGAATGAAACTATTAAGGAATTGCATGAATCACAAACAATGAAAGTAACCTTCTGCAACAAAGAACATTCAAGCTATAGAATTTATTAACTCTTAATTTAAATGTCTTATCAGCATTCATGGAAGAGATTTCATTAGCATCCATGGAATAAATTTCATTAACTTCAGACAAAATCATCTAAAACAATTCATTAACTTCAGGCGAAATCATTTAAGACAGACAAAAACAAAATCGTATTACTCAGAAATGGGAGAGAAAGAAAATGAGATAAACCAAATTTATCAAATTCTTGCAATCTGCAGCTTCTCTCTGAGCACAAAATGACAATCCATGGAGCCAAAATTACGGTGAAAATTAAATTCTTTGATTAAGTCATTCAAAAACACGTAGAATACTGTGACACATGATGATTTATAGAGAATTTATGATAGACTAGGCTGTGCAAAAGCTCGCAATCCCTGCCATATCTCAGAGTACTGATGAGAAGCAATGTCAAAAGTCTGAGACAGAGGCGGCGCTGACATTGAAGTGACAAGACTTTCTTCATAATATTAGGGTGACGCCATTGAAATGGCAAGGCTTTCCTTATAATGTCATGCCGCCACTGATCTCTTCTTTAAATTTATTAATGCGGTAGGTTCTATGACGCTTGCATAATTTCTAGTACAGCTAATCATTTTACCAAACCCATCCCTACTCTCCATAATCTTCGACCAGTTCAAAGATCCATCCGGTTATTCTTTTTTAACCTCCCAATGACTCTGTTGAGTTGCTAGATTATTAATAGGCGTGGTACAATTGTCCAGTTCAACTAGAATCTATTTTGAGAACCTTTGCAGTTTAGTATTCCGGTTGAAAAAGCATGGAAAGATGCCATTTCACAGCCACAGGTGGTGGAAACAGAGTGATTCTCTTGCCCTTTGCTTCTGTAATCCGCCTCTAGTGAACTATTCTTCAAAGCCTCCATTTCTGCGTAGCTAGGGTTTACAATGCCTGTAAAAGGCACAACTATGCCCCTGTAGGGACTCATGCTCGTGCTCAAAATCATATTATCTTCATGCATTCCCTAACATTTAATACAAAGATTTAGCCAGCTTCCTTTAAAGACCTAGAAGAAATGAAAAATAAAAATTAGGCCAAAAATACATACCGCATTTCTATATGTAGTACCATCAGCTTCAACAATCCAGTCGGCTTCCTCTGCTAGGGCATGAAGAACTTCATTAATGTCTGCTCTAGGAGGAAGATTCGTATACAAAAGCATCATACAGGAAAAATGACAAAAAAATAATAGCTAAAAGGTAAAACTTATCATTAACGCCAGTAGTACCAAGGTCATATCCGCTGTCAAATCCTGGCCTATGATATGCAAAATGAGCAAACCAAGTGAAATGCAAGGGAAGGGATCGATCAAATAGTGAAGGTGCATCAAATCAGATCAATATCATAATAAATGCAAAAAATACTGTTACGGACAAAAATATTTGCATATTAATTTGTTACACCTTTCCTGAGCTTCTGTACCTTGCTACATGATTAGACATTTGTGTTAGCAGAACTGAATTTTTAGGTTAAATTTTACAAATCATCTTTTTGATCCAAAGGATGTAGATTGGCTATTGTATCTTCCTCAGATAGTTTCCCAGAGAATATCCACAATTCGTATACAAAAGCATCATACAGGGAAAATGAGAAAAAAAAATAGCTAAAAGGTAATATTATATATAATATATTAGTATACATTAGTAAATGTATTATATATATATATATATATATATATATATATATATATATATATATATATATATATATATATATATATATATATATATTATATACATTAGTATATATATAATATATTATATATATTATATACATTAGTATATATATATTATATACATTAATATATGTAAAAGTTCAATTTTTTTCATTTGCTCCCGCCCTTTTTTTAATCTGCCTGGGAATATCGGGTACCCGATATGAAATCGGATACCCGATTTTGGACAGGTAATATTTCACCAAAATATTCCTTGTCCCCACAGACCAGACAATCATGAGATTTTATACTTTTTTCACGCGTTGCAGAAAAAAAAATGTGATTTGAGGCCCATTGTTTGATTTTTGTCGACTTGTGGTCTCACCATGGGAAGTGGCAGTCGTCAAAAGGCTAAATGCAAGAGGAAGCTGACGGATGAAGAAATCCAAGCATATAGGGAAAAGGATAAGGAAAATTACCGAAGAAGGAGAGAAGGTATGTTAAACATTAATCAATCGGACCCCATAAATGTAGTTGTAAGTGCAGAGGATGTTGAATTTGAAAATGTACAGATGGAGATTGAAAATGTAGACTTTGGGAATGAAAATGTTGCACAAGAACCACATGAATGTTACACATCTCCAAATTATATGCGAAATGAAGTCCCTTGCAATAAAAATAATCAAACTTCAAATTTGGGGCTTTCAGGAAGACCTAAATGGTTAATTGAAATTGAGGAGAACATTATGAATAATTGGGAAGGAAAGAGGTCACATAGAACCGTTAGGTTGTGGGCTTCAAGACTTTATGATCAATTTTTTGGAAACAAGACATTGGTTGAGCAATGTCAAATTTTTGTGCAGTTGTTAAAGATGCAAAAGATGAGACCTGTGCTTGTGAAATTGAAGATTCGTGTGAGAAAAAAAATGGAGAGAAATGCCATTGTTGTGAAGAATCTTTTCAATGCTCTCAATAGCATTGGGAAGACTAGCAGAGAAAAAGACAAGAGAGTTGCTCAGAGGATTATTACAACCTCCTTAGTAAGTTGTCATTTGAGAAAGGCTCGTTTGATGAGACAAACTTGTGTTGACTTCAATATAGACCGTAAAACTTTGGGTAGAGCACTTGCAAGAAGAGAAAGACTTGATGATTCGCTGCAAATTGATACATGGGCTTATGGTGGGAGACTTCCACGTTTCGATAAGAAGCTAACAGATGTTGTCAAAGGATGAAATTCAACAATTTTGGGATGCTAACTCAAGAGTGTCACCAAATGTGAAGGATGTCTTGAAGTTGAGAGTTGGCAATCGAGACCACACTCCACATCCTAAACATTATGTGGAGGTAAGTCAAACAATGTTGTATAAAAAATTTTGTGAGACACATCCAACATTGAAAATATCACAAAGGTCTTTTGAATCTGTGAAGCCATTTTATTGTGTACCCCTTAAGATTCAGAATACATGTTGTTGCAAATATCATGTTGAGTTTTCAATGCATCATGAATTATTACGATCCATTCATTCTACTTTTCATACTAATGAAATGCTAGAGGATTGTGGTGCAAGTGGTCTTCCCAAATCATCAAGAGATTTGCTAGATCAATTTTTATGTCATAGAGATGATGGTTGTTTATTTTATAAAAAAGATTGCTTAAATGCCAAGTGCTCAGAATGTGGTGGCTTGTCCAAGTTTAGAACATGTTTTCATGAGGGTTTGGAACACAATTTTGGAAAGACACTCGTCCAAAAAAAGGTATATGAAATGGTGAAATATCCATTGAAGAGTGGAGGTGAAGGCTCTATATGTGAGTTAGTTGCAAAAGAATACAATGTTGCTGATTTTATCTCATATTTCAAGACAAATCTTTTTAACAAGTATGCAAGGCATAGTCATAGGTCTCAATGGTTGGATCAACAATTCAGGACATGTAAGGACACTTTCCCCATTGGAACTATTATATCCATTGTAGACTTTGCGGAGAACTATACATTGCAGCCCCAAAATGAGACTCAAGCTCAATATTACAATTCCATTCAGGTTGCTATTTTTGTACACATCACATATAGACATTCCCCTGATAGCACAAAAGATGAGTGAAAGATAATCAGAGAGTACCATTTTTATATGAGCAACGACAGGTCTCACTCATGAGTTTGTTCAACATTGTTTCCATAACTATTTTGACTTCTTGTAGGAAAATGGTATTGCTATGGATAGGCATCTCATTTGGTCGGATAATTGCACTGGTCAATTTAAGAATGCCAGAATGTTTTATTGGTTGTGTAGAATGCATGTGGAGAGAGGTGTACCTCATATTTGGTGTTTTTTTGAGTCAGGGCATGGGAAAGGGGAGCATGACGGAGTAGGTGCGTGTGTGAAGAGAGCTCTAGTTAAGGAGCAATTGAGGATTTTAGGTGTTGTACTTCTTGATGCTCATTCTATTGTTAATTGGTGTACTTTAGCATTGTCATAGGGGGGGACTCTTGATTCTACAGTGCATAGATTCTTTTGGTTGGTTGAGGAGGGAACTATAGGAGATAGATTGGATTGTCAAACAGTGAAAGACTCTTCAAAAATGCATTCATTCTGAAGCTCCAATAGTAGTACATGGACCATTTGGACACGAGAGTTGGCTTGTTTTTGCCCCATGTGTTTTCAGTATGATTGGGATCATTGCGAGTCAAGTGAGTGGGTGGATACATGGGTTCTACAGTATCTAACTCCTTTATCTTTGACACTCTCTATAAGAAATGATGACATGGACACTTCAGTTGACTATGACCATCTTTCAGATCTTCTAAAGCCAGGAAATGTTTTTGCATTGGTTACACTACAGGGGAATGATGAGAGGTTAGATTATTGGTTAGCACGTTGTGTACAAGGTAAACATAAGCTTGTACAACCGATGATAGATGGTGATGGGTTTACATATCCTATTGGTTTAATTGTTGTTGTGGGAACATGGATAGGAACATACATGATTAGAAAGAATGGAATTCCCGCATTTGAAGACTATGAGAAGCACAAAACTATTCTCGTGTATTCACACCTTGTTATAGCAACAAATTTCAAGTTGTCAAAGCATCAAGGAAGACCAAAGACAAAAGAACTTTGGACTATTAGTACTGCTAATCATTAAGCACTATTGGAGACCCTGAAGCAAAGAGATGACCCTTTAGGAACACTTGACTAGGTAATAAGTTAACTTAGTGCATTGTTTTCTAAGTTCATTAAGCTTAATTTCAATACATTAATTTCACCTTTCTTAGATTGTATTTTGAGTCAATAAACTTGGTTTTGTATGTGGATTGTAACTTGTGCAGGAGCACCTATGAAGATGCCTACAGTCACCATGGATCCAATCAGAAATAGAAGCACAAAAGGATCCTTAATGGTTAATTGAGATCTTTTGAAGCCTATAATGGCAATTTGTAACAATCAATTTGATTTAAAAGTTAAATGTCCTAAAACTCTTGATAAGGACTTATGACCAAAATCATGTATGGGTGGCCAATAGTGCCAAGAAGGGATCTTACATGTCATTTACTTATGTCATTTGCATGGTTTGAATTATTACATGTTTGATTTTTGTTTATAATGCTTTAAGGATATTATTTTTTATCATTTCAAACAATCTATAAAAGTTAAACCTCAAACATAATAAGCTTCACAGTTCAAATTTCACAAGCTTAATCATGATTAGTTTCACAGTTCAAATTTCAAACATACCACTAACAGTCAATTGAAAGTAGCTCAGCAACATATCTTTCAAACCGTTCGACTTGGCATTGAACCGTCTGCTCCATCAGCTCCGCTTGGCTAGGTAAACACCAATGACAACCCCGTTCCGCCCATGGAGTCATGGGAACGCTCGCGACCATGCTCGACCCAAGTGACCCCAAGGTGCACTAAGCACGATTGGGCAGTGATCTTCTGGGGCTCGTATCTCAGAGCTCATGAGAGGTATGCACAAACCGTTAGGGGCTACAAGATCATGTTTTTGAGTTCTACAATAACCTCTCTCAGTTTTGGGCAATTCGAGTTCATTTGCATTTGGCAGGACAATCTTAGTCGATGCCAAAACTTGCAATGAGGGTCAGTTGAAAGCGGCTCAGCAACATATGTTTCAAACCGTCTGACCTGGCATTGAACCATCTACTCCATTAGCTCTGGTTGACTGGGTAAATGCTAGTGACAACCCCATTCCACCCATGAAGTCACGGGAACGCTCGTGACCATGCTCGACCCAAGTGACCCCAAGGTGCACTAAGCACGATTGGGCAGCGATCTTCTAGGGCTCTTATCTTAGAACTCGTGAGAGGTATTGACAAAAAATTAGGGGCTATGGGATCATGTTTTTGAGGTCTAAAATAACCTCTCTTAGTTTTGGGCGATTCGACTTCGTTTGCATTTGGTAAGGCAATCTCAGTCGATGCCAAAACTTGCAGTGAGGGTCAGTTGAAAGCAGTTTAGCAACATATCTTTCAAATCATTTGACCTGGGATCAAACCATCTACTCCATTGGATCCGATTGGATGGGTAAACACCACTGACAACCTTGTTCCTCCCACGGAGTCACCGGAATGCTCACGACCACGCTCGACCCAAGTGACCCCAAGGTGCACTAAGCACGATTGGGTAGCAATCTTTTGGGGCTCGTATCTTGGAGCTCGTGAGAGGTATCAACAAATTGTTAGGGGATACAAGATCATGTTTTTGAGGTCTAAAATAACCTCTCTCAATTTTGGGCGATTTGACTTCGTTTGCATTTGGCAAGGCGATCTCAGTCGATGCCAAAAGTTGCAGTGAGGGTCAATTGAAAGCAGCTCAACATCATATCTTTAAAACCATCCAACCTGGCATTGAACCATCTACTCCATTGGCTTTGATTAGCTGAGTAAACACTAGTGACAACCTCATTCTACCCATGGAGTCACGGGAACGCTCACGACCACGCTTGACCTAAGTGACCCCAAGGTGCACTAAGCATGATTGGGCAGCGATCTTCAGTGGCTCGTATCTCAAAGCTCATGAGAGGTATCAAAAAACTATCACATGCTATAGGATCATGTTTCTAAGGTCTACAATAACCTCTCTCAGTTTTGGGCAATTCGACTTCATTTGCATTTGGCAAGGCGATCTCATTCGATGCCAAAACTTGCAGTGAGGGTCAGTTGAAAGCGGCTCAGCGGCATATCTTTCAAACCATCTGAACTACCATCAAACCATCTACTACATCAGCTTTGGTTGGCTAGGTAAATTCTAGTGACAACCCCGTTCCACCCACGGAGTCACGGGAAATCTCACGACCACGCTCGACCCAAGTGACCCCAAGGTGCACTAAGCATGATTGGGCAGTGATCTTTCGGGGCTCGTATCTTAGAGCTCATGAGAGGTATCGACAAACCATCAAGTGCTACGGGATCATGTTTCTGAGGTCTACTATAACCTCTCTCAATTTTGGGCAATTTGACTTCATTTGCATTTGGCAAGCCGATCTTAGTTGATGCCAAAACTTGCACTGAGGGTCAATTGAAAGCGGCTTAGTAGCATATCTTTCAAACTGTTTGACTTGGCATCAAAACATTTTCTCCATCAGCTCCGGTTGGCCAGGTAAATGCTAGTGAAAACCCCGTTCTGCCCACGGAGTCATGGGAAAGCTCACGACCACGCTCGACCCAAGTGACTCCAAGGTGCACTAAGTACGATTGGGCAGTGGTCTTTCGGGGCTCATATCTCAAAGCTCATGAGAGGTATTGAAAAACCATTAGGGGCTACATGATTGTGTTTCTAAGGTATACAATAACCTCTCTCGATTTTGGGCGATTTGACTTTGTTTGCATTTGGCAAGATAATATTAGTCGATGCCAAAACTTGTAGTGAGGGTCAGTTGAAAGCGGCTCAGCAACATATCTTTCAAACCGTCTGACCTAGCATCAAACCATCTGCTCCATTAGCTCTGGTTGGCCAGGTAAAGGCTAGTGACAACCCCGTTCTACCCACAGAGTCACATGAACGCTCATGACCACACTCGACCCAAGTGACCCCAAGGTGCACTAAGCACGATTGGGTAGTGATATTTTGAGGCTCGTATCTCAGAGCTCGTGAGAGGTATTGACAAACCATCAGGGGCTATGGGATCATGTTTTTGAGGTCTACTATAACTTCTCTTAGTTTTTGGTGATTCGACTTCATTTGCATTTGGAAAGGTGATCTTAATCGATGCCAAAACTTGCAGTGAGGGTTAGTTGAAAGCGGTTCAACAGTGTATCTTTCAAACTATCTGACTTGGCATTGAAACCTCTGCTCCATCAGCTCCGATTGGCTGAGTAAACAGTAGTGAAAACCCCATTCTGCCCATGGAGTCACAGGAACGCTTGCGACCACGCTCGACCCAAGTGACCCCAAGGTGCACTAAGCACGATTGGGCAGTGATCTTTCGTGGATCGTATCTCAGAGATCATGAGAGGTATCGACAAACTGTCAGGGGCTATGAGATTATGTTTCTAAGGTCTACTATAATCTCTCTCAGTTTTGGGTGATTTGACTTCATTTGCATTTGGCAAGGCGATCTCAGTCAATGCCAAAAGTTGCAGTGAGGGTCAGTTGAAAGTGGCTCAGCAGCATATCTTTCAAACCATTTGACCTGGCATCAAACCATCTACTCCATTAGCTCTGGTTGGCTGGGTAAACTCCAATGACAATCCCGTTCCACCCATGGAGTCACGGGAATGCTCACAACCACGCTCAACCCAAGTGACCCCAAGGTGTACTAAGCAAGATTTGGGCAGTGATCTTCCATGGCTCGTATCTTGGAGCTCGTGAGAGGTATCGACAAACCATTAGGGGCTACAGGATCATGTTTCGAAGGTCTATAATAACCTCTCTCAGTTTTGGGCGATTCAATTTCATTTGCATTTGGCAAGACAATCTCAGTCAATGCCAAAACTTGTAGTGAGGGTCAGTTAAAAGTGGCTCAGCAGCATATTTTTCAAACCATCCGACATTGCATCGAATCGTTTACTCCATTGGCTCTGGTTGGTTGGGTAAACACTAGTGACAACCTCATTTCTCCCATGAAGTCACTAGAACGCTCATGACCACGCTCGATCCAAGTGACCCCAAGGTGCACTAAGCACGATTGGTAAGTGATCTTTTGTGGCTCAAGTGACCCCAATATGATGAGTTATATACATAGTGAGTATATACATAGTATTCAAACAATGTAGTACTAAGTGGCTTAAGTGAGTATATATAATGGTATGAAACATAAGAACATAGGAAATCTATAGAAGTTAAACCTCAAACATAATAAGCTCCATGAATAGGGTATTCCAAAGTAAAGAAAAACAAATGTAACTTCAACAAGATATAATTTCAATCATAATGATAATCATAGTCAAGATATAACTTCACCATTCAATTCCATAAACATGAATAATAAATATGTATATACAAAAGATGACCCAAATATAACATATAAATGAACATGTTCTATATATACAAAGTATCAAATGTATCAAAGTATCTCCATATACAAATATGGCACATGCCATTTCAAAATGTCTACAAAATCAATGTTTTAAGGTGTACAATGTGGCATATATGCCATCTCAAAATGTGCCAAGTGACATCTCTAAATGACCACAAAACTAAAACTACATCCTATGCCATAGGGGGATCATCAAAATGTAGCCTCTTTGAACAAGTGTTGGGCTCTGATTGATCCTGCATAAAAAATGAGTTCAAACCCAAGTTAGATTGCTTACTTTATATGATTTGTACATATATATATATATATATATATATATATATATATATATATATATATATATATATATATATATATATATATATATATATATATATATATATATATATATATATATATATATATATATATATATATATATATATATATATATATAGTTCATAATTCAAACACTAATTTAATTAAAATTATAACTGAATACAAATATCTGTACCTGGCCTCTTAGTTTCCTACCACGATCAGGTGTCCTAGCATAAGTCCTGGGTAGCGAAGGGACCATGCCAACAATACCAACTGTGACCTATAAATATATATTTGCAATAACGAGATTAGTAGAGTGGTGCAACATAGAGTAATAAATCTACAAAATAGGATGATAGCATAATAAAATTACAAATTGATTGAACTAAAATTAAAACTTACATCTAATGATCCATCCTCTGGAATGGTGGGCTGGGTCAACAAAGATACGAAAGATTCTCATGGGCCCTCCCTCACACTCGGAGTAACCTATGAGAGTAAAAAGATTGTCAATTATATATAAATGTACTTCATCATAGAAACCCTGGTTACAAAATACAAATAACAATATGTAAAAGTCTACATACAATCGGGCTATCACTCTGAATTGAGATGCCTGTAACCCTACGTTGCCGAATAGCTGTCGGGACATCATCAATAGCCACACCCTATACAATAAAGTGCAAGTAAAATATTTATTACTACACACAAGTGGCATACACGTGCATGCATAATTAATCTTAAACAATTAAATACCTTTCCTTTGTTGACACCTAATGAAGGAACCCCCTCGTGCCCCCACTGACATCAGCTGTACCCTACAAGAACACAATCAGATGATAATATATAAGTAAATGTATGAATTTTATTGCTCTAATTGATAGAGATTTAAGCATGTACACCAAATGATATAAAAAATAACTAATGGGTGCATAATTTATAATATATCATATAGTCATCAAGACCAAATGAAATGGCTAAAAGTGTGGACTCATCCACCCGTCTCACCTCCTCCTGTGTCATCGACTGAACATAAATGGAAAAAATATATATACATAAGTGCATGCAATCATTAAAACTAATCTAAATAAATAAATTATTTTTAAATTAAATAAGTCATGTGACAAATTTATTTATAATGTTTACTCTTACCATATCAACAAGAGTCAATGGCTCTGCGTACACCTCCTAAGCACTCTCATGAGATGTAGATGCTCCATGAGGTGTTGCAGCCTCTGCAGCTACGTCTCCTGTATCCTCCTCATCAATAACATGTAACTAATATATATCATCATCAGTAAGCGGTCCGAGGCACATATTCTTGCATATAATGCAAATATGGGGCTCGCATACATGTGAACTCCGATGAGATGTCGATGCGCTAGAATCATCCACACCAAGAGGCAACACTGACCTAGTTTGCGTGATCAACTGATCACTCAGTAAATGAATGGCCCTAATAGTTTGTGAGGCAGCCTTTGCAATGATATCGGGATGCTGCACTCAAGGAGGGGGTGCGACATCAGTGGGGAGGGCAAAGGTAGTGGCCTTTTTGAGCTGGGCAGATGGCCTAGTCTGAGGAGCTCCTCCGCCTATGCCCATGTTGGGCCTCATATTCCAATAATCAACATGGTGACCAAGCACAAACTCAGCATACAATTTTTTTATGAAATAAAATGGGACCTCCAAATTGCTATGGGGTGGTTTATCAAAAACCATCCACCAGTGATCCCAAAAGTTTGTGTGCATTGCTTCATTTGTGCACCATTTTATTGATAATTTGGGCTTTTTGGGGTCAACTGGTATTCCAGTTTTAGGATTGACAAAAAGGGCGGCTATATCTTCCTTGGTTATATTAAGGGCCACAATCCCATCATGGTCAAGCCTGTCATCAAATTGGGTGTGCATATCATCATGCCAATGAAGAGCATCATTATGTTGTTGCATGAGTGTGTCAATTATTTTAGCAATTGTATTTAGTGTGGCAAGCATGGGACCTAATGTAGGTATATTTCGATATGTGTTTTGGAAACCTCATATTGTGTTCAAATTATCTTGTATCAAATCTTCTAAAGATTGAGGGTTTTGACATGGGGGATTGTTTTCAGGATTGTTATTTGGTGCGGGAGGGTTATTTTCTTCATTGTTGTCAGCCATGCCTGATTAAATAAAAAACAAATCTAAATTTCAATCTAATTTCATATAGTATTACAAATATAAATAGAAAACCCTATTTCAACAAAAAAAATGACATTTGGCATGAAAATTAAATAAAATAATCAAAATAAACAAAAAATCTACTTACCGAATATGCTAGGAGTCAAATTTGTTGTTGCCCAAATCAGATACCCAAAAATATATCGGGTATATGATATATCAAGCTGTTTTAGCAACGAAAAATGCGGAAAGAAATGAAGAAAAGGGCTCACAGGTTTTGGATTTATGCCATAGTTATCGGGTACCCGATTAGGCCTGTGCTTTGGTGTCAAGTTTTCCCAGGTGTACTGACACCCAGGCCTACTCAAAAGTCAACAAGTGTTTTCATGTGCTTTTGGACAAGTGAAAAGTGAATAGTTTTCACATCGCCACTTTTTGGCCCCTCGTGATCTTGCACATAACCACTTAAACTTATCACTGAATTATCTCTCAGTTTGGTGGTGGTATTATCGACAACAAATTTATCAGTAGCGACATCACTGATATCTATTTCAATCTATGGCATATAAAATTAGTGTTTTAGTCTAGACCTATTCTGCTTTGCATGAGATATCCTTTGGTATGGATGAAATATCCAACACCTTTTTAGTTTCATGCTCACAAGTTTTAATTTTTGGTCCAAGATGACATAATTAGTTTTGGCGCTGATGCTTGTATATAATGGTAGTAGTATCAATACATGAAGATAGATGTAACCTATGATGATCTAAGAAGTGATGCATGATATGTGAATACAATCTACTGATGTTTATAGAAAATAAATATATATATATTATTTAGTGATAGTATAGATAGATATTTTTACTCCAATGGGAACTGTATTTCATGCATATTCATATGTAATTCTAATAGTTCTATTTTGTATTTCATACTTCGGCTATAAGCTGATTTTTAGCTACTATGGATGGTTTTGTATTTTGGGCAGTGAGATGCACCAAAAGTGAGAAAACTAGCAATGAGCCACACCAAAAGTGAGACAACCCTACATTTTTAACCGATTATCTAATACTTTAGAGTTAACCCTCTTCATGGTTTTTCTCATCTTGGGTTTCCACACTAAAAATATGGTGTTGTGTTATCTATTTCCTACTTTTTCTTTTCAACAACTTTGAATTATTTTATGAAGACAATTGTTTAAAAGTTTTAAATTATTAAAGGGAATGTTGATTCACCCTTCCCCTCTTAGTATTTCAAATGTTCAATATCTTTTATGTTCCCTTCACACATTGCATCAAGTTCCCCTTTACTTAATGGACCCCAAAACCTTCTTTGGAACTAGTGTGATGTGCAAATGAACTTTTCAATGACTTTGACCTTACCTTTTTATTTATCCCACAAACAATTAATCAAGCCTTTCTATGGTTGCAGAAGTACATTGGGTGCTTCCTTCAAATGTAGAACAAAATGATACTTCAATCTTCCTCATAATTGGATTTTGAAGTTTATTGTGATTTCATTCGAATAGTTTGAAATTTCTTATTTGTATGTTTCAAGGTAACATGTTGGGCTTTGATGGGGGTAATGAGAACTCATAACATGCCAAAGTCATATTTAATTCAACATGGTTCTATGAAAATTCATCATCTTCTTCTCATGTTAGGCTTTGCTCATGATTTTGGAACTACCACTGCATGCAATACCATTCAAAGCATTCACTTTTTTTCAACTTTATAATGAATTCAAAACATGGCATTGAAACCCGATAATGAAAATGGAACAAACTCAAAAATTTCATAGCACTTTCTTCTTTGGTTCAATCTTCTCTGTCAAATCACGATGAAAAAGATGGGACACTTGATGACTTAGAGATTTTTAAGGAGGCAAAACACATGTGTGTTCAATATAGCTTGTAACAAATGAAATGGAGCTTGAACAAACTTCACAAACTTAAGATTTACAATGAAAGAATAACTAAAGGAGTTCTACATGGCTTGTTAGAGTTCAAAGGGTGTTTAGGAATTGACCAAAAACTCTAACCAACATGAGAAAACACCCTAAAAAATTCATTTAAGGGTGCCAACATGAAGTTGAGTCCACTTTTTGGCCAAAAAGTGGAACTATTTTTCCTATTTTTTCAAAATTTTCATGTTTGACCTAAGCATTTGAAGCACTTAGAGATTGAATCTAAAAAAATGTTAGAACTAGAAATTGTAGTACTCGAAGTCTACTTTCCAATATGTAATTTATTTGAATACCCAGATGAACACTTTTTTCAAGACTATTTTATGCCCGTATATGGCAACCATAATTTGACCTAAATGAAACTATTTCTCTAAATCCTTTTGGGAAATGGTATGTAACACAATTAGGATTGATGAAAATATTTTCTTTGTATTTTTTTATTGAATATTTTTTATTAATTAATTTTTTCTTGGATATAATTACCATTTTTAAAACCTCTCAATGAGGTAAATAGACAAAGCCTCCATGTTTGTTGAGAGAATTCATCATGTTTAGTAGCAATTTTTGAGGCAGCACAACATACAAACTTAATGTCTATTTGAATACATGAATTTAGCAGACAGTCTATTTGAGCCATGTGTAGAATACCAATCATTGGCTCCTTTGTAAGTTGCTCTTTTGGCTCTGAAAAATAAACCATCACAACATTCAATGAGAGAGATAGACAAATCCTCCATATTTTTTGAGAGAATTCATCATTTTAGTAGAAATTTGAGGTAGTGCAACATACAAACTTAAAGTCTATTTGAATACATGAATTTACAAGGCATAGTCTATTTGATCTGGGTGTTGTATACCAATCATTGGCTCCATTGGATGTTGCTCTTCTAGCTATGACAAATGAGCCATCACCACATGCAATGAGGGAGATAAAAAAATCCTCCATGTTTCTTGAGGAAACTCATCATGTTTAGCAAAACAATTTTTGCAGTAGTGCAACATACAAACATAAAGTATAAGGAGTGACATGATCAACATCATACATTGCATCACTTTCAAGTTGCTGAAAAAGTTTGGCTTTATTTTTAAAAGGAAAGAATTCAAGGACCACATAAGAAGCTTCATCCTCTTCGGATGGGCCATACACTATCCTCAAATCGATTGGTGACAATGTTATTGAACTCCATCTTTGATCATTTCTAAGAATATATCATGTTTTGAACTTTGAATTACTACATCCATACTTTGTATCTTTTTCAAATGACTTAGATATTGCTAAGAAAATTCAAATTGCAAAATTGAATACTAAGATAGGAGTTATAGTAGGAAATAATTAGATTCTTGATGTTCATTTGAATGTTTTATATATGGTGTGGTTCAAGCAAGCCAACTACTTTGTCAAAGCAAGTGGTTTACTATGGAGAGCATTAGCAAATGCTTTCCTCATTTGTTGGAGAGTATTGATGTAATGGGGTTCACTTCCTCTAAAGTGAGGAAGAGTAACATGGAATAGTTGGGAGGCATTTGCACAAGCATAGTTTGAAAAAAAAAAAATGAACTTTTAATCTTCTAGTAAACACTTTTGGAGGCCTTCAAAGTAGAATTGGCCTTTAAATTATTATCAATTCTATGAAATGGACAGCTAAAGACATGCTTTTATAAGGACTAAAATCAAAGCTCTTGAAAATCTTTTGAACAATGTAAATAATTTTGAAATCTGACAAATAGACTAGAAGGTATGACCACACTAAGTATGAATACCAAAATACATATGTCAATCTTGTTGGTTTTGCTCACATTCAACTCCATAGTTCAGATGTGGTGACCTTTCACATTCATTCAAATTTGTATACTCATATATATAGATAACATTTGAAGAGTTTAGCTTTTCATATTATCCATTCTTTATAATGTCATAGATTTTCAGACACTAGGTAGTGTTACGTGGACTCGGAGCATTGTAAAGACCCTTTGTCGTAAATGAAGATCTATGATATTTTATCATTTTTATTTTTATTTTTCTTGTTCTTAACTAATAATAATAATTTTCATATTATAAGTAGAATCTCAAAGATTATGCCAGGAGCAAAATCAACAATTTCTACGCTCGCTCATGGCATGGGTCCGTCCGGTCTGCTGCACAGTGATTTCCTGTACCCCGAATCAATCTGAATTGAATTAAGCACATTGACTTCTCTCCTTATAAACTATACCAAAATTTAATTGACTGCCCCCTGCATCTCTTACGATTTGATCTTCACCAATGAGATTTGCTAACTGATATTTTCTCTGACTTGTTAGCTGATATGTTCTTAGACTTGACCGTCAAGAATCTCATATGGATTGTGATTCTGATGTTACAATTTATTAACTGATACTTTCTTAGACTTGATCGTCAAGAATCTCATATGGAATCTCATATGGATTGTGATTCTGATGCTACAATTTATTAACTGATACTTTCTTAGACTTGACCGTGTAGGTTTTGATATGGATCGTGAATTCTGTGTTAAAACATTTATAATAAAAAATCTGTACGATCAAATACAAGATATTGTGGAAATTTCATGATTCTAACTGAGATTTGTTTAATGGTTCAATAGATTTTTTTGTGTAATACGGTACAGGAGATGATGATTTCTCAGAGGGGAATGTCTGTTTTCTAGCAAGTTTAGTTAGAAAGAAATAATAAGTATTTTATTTGAAGAAATACAGTTAGATAGGATATCAAACTTAGTGATCAAAATTTATTGTAGGAATGCAGACTTAATTAAAGTTTTGGCATTCTATTTTGGGGTGTGTGTTATTTGGTAGCTTTAGACAGAATGCACCAAAGACAAAAAAAAGTCAAACTTTTTTTTTCAGATTTGCAAAAATACAGTGATTTTTTCGCAGTATTTTTGTGGTTTTCGACTACAAAATGTGCAGATCATGAAGAACAAATGTTAAAAATTTCATAAAAATCTATTCTTTTTTCCTTTTTTGAAATGTAGTCAACCGTACATTTTGTCTGGCCAACTGTGCTATTTTAGGGGGTCCCATAAACTGCTTTGATATGACAAACATTGTTAAAATCTTTCATTTCATTTCAAGAACATTTGGAGAGAATTCAAATTTAAGCTCCTAAATTTTAGAGAACTGAGAAAAAGGTACCCATAGATTTGGTGATGGTAAAGATTGCGTAAGGTTCTATATATACTTTCTAATGAGAAATAAACATTTGGAGAGAATTCAAATTTAAGTTCTTAAATTTTAGAGAACATATACTTTCTAATGAGAAATAAACATCTGGAGAGAATTCAAATTTAATCTCCTAAATTTTAGAGAACATATACTTTCTAATGAGAAATAAACATTTAGAGAGAATTCAAATTTAAGCTCCTAAATTTTAGAGAACTGAGAAAAAATACAGCGTGGAATAGCCAAAGATTGCATAGGGTCCACATATACTTTATAATGAGAAATAATGAAAGATCATTCATTTCAAGTCAATTTGAAGATCTAATGGAGAATACAATAAACGACAATTTTAAGATCTAATGCAGGATCATACAATTTAAGTCAATTATAGGATCTACTGGAAGATCATACGGTTTTACGATCGACTGGAGCAGCAGTCAATTGTGAAATCGACTTTAGTAGCAATCAATATTGGATTCGAATGGACAAGTCAAAAAATTTCCTCATAACTCTTATATTTATATTGTAGACTCTCTGTGTTTGATACCCAGTCCGAGTCATTCGACCTTCATAACAGATGCCTTTCGATTAAGCTTATGATTGATAAAATTTTCAGAACAGATCATGGCGTTCGCTATACATGAATGTGTTAGATTCTTTGTAGGAATTCAAATAGCAGTAGTAGTTCCCATGCTTTCTGGAGAATTGAAGGGTAACAACCTCATCTGTCACAATTGGTGGCTTGCTTTCGTCATTTCCGCCGTTGGTTTCTCTGCAATGCTCGTATTAATGGCTTATGAATTCATTATGCAGTTAAGGGAGGTTAACGGTAGGCGTCAATGGCCATTCAAATGGACGCCGTCGTTTCGTGAGAATGTGAAGCAGCACTGGAAATGTATTGTACTCGCATTTCTCTACACCGTCTTTTCTGCGGCCATTTTAAGAGCAAGCTACGCCCTTGGTGGATTGTGTGAGCGATATGGATCCACATGCAAATAAGGAAGTTCTTCTCATTCGGACTCGTGTATTATTGATTAGTTGTTATTAGTATTCAAACACATCGTGATAGCGTTATGTTGTACATATGCTCCTGTCATACAGAATTGAAAATATATTTGAATGGATGGTACAATTTGTGATAACATTATAATGGGTGTGGAAGGTTAATCAGGGAAAGTTATAGTTTATTAGTAATACATTGGTGATGCACATGACTGAGAATTGGTAGAGAGGGATATAGGTAGAGAGGGAGGAACATAAGGGTAAGGAGAGATAATAAGGTTGCATTATCAATAGGTTCATGTTATGTTTAACAAAGAGAGTGGGAGAAAGAGGGAGAGACAAGGAAATATATAGGGGAGAAGAGCAAGAGATGTAGGAGATGGGAGAGAGGGATGGGTTTAAGGAGATAGAGATAGAGAGGCATATAGAGTTGGAGATAGAGGAGGATAGGGATGTGGAGAGGAGAGGGTAAGATAAAGAAAGGAATGAGGGATAGATAGAAATGAAAGAGATAAATATATAGACAAAGGGAGAGAATGAGAGAGGGAGATATAGAAAGATAGAGGTAGAGATAAGAAATGTGTGTGAGTGTATGTGTGTGTGTGAGAGAGAGAGAGAGAGAGAGCATGTCTAGAGAGAGAGGGGGTGAGAGGAATATATATATATATATATATATATATATATATATATATAGAGAGAGAGAGAGAGAGAGAGAGAGAGAGAGAGAGAGAGATTTTAAATGACCTCATGTATTGTATGAACATAATAGACCCAAATTTTCTCTAGGTGACCTACGACACATCTTCAATGTACCCATTACATACCAAAGTGTGATTTCTTAAATTATAAAGTTACTAAGCTTTTATATGTGTGCGTATGTATATATGTGTGTGTGTGGATACACACACACACACACACACACACATGTATATGTATATGTATGTATATATGCATACATACATACATACATACAGTTTTAGTAACTTTTGTTAATAAATTAGACCTTCAATATAACTCGAACAATGTAATTAATTTTATAATTATAATATACATAAACTATATTTAAAATTGCATACTTTATTTCCACTATAAAATACCTTCAACATAATTAATGAATAATATTATACTTTTGTCAATAAATAATTGAAAGAAAATAAAATTATAAAATACAAGTTTGGGGATATTTTATAGATGATGTTGGGTAAGATTGGAGGGAGATGGTGTAACCCCATCCATAGATAAGCCAATGAATAAAAGCATCAAATAACAATGAATACGTTTCTTTCCTTGAAACAAGAGACAAATTTGGAAAAGAATCCACACTTTCCAACAAAGAATGAATAGTGAATGGTACAATTATTTTTTCAAATTTTTTTTTGATACATGTATGAATGCAACTCAATTAATCTCATACACATTGTCATTGGAAAATTTATATTTATGTTCACACTAGCATGTCTATTATTCCTACCAATAACCTGAAAAGCATTATGCTTGAAACCAACAATGGAACAAAAGCAAGGCTGAGGAAAATATGGGGAATGAAAACAAAGAAAACATGACAGATCAAAAACATGGCAACTAAAAAATCCAATAGTGAGGATGAATTTAATCGTCTTTTGTTTCATCTGAAACACTTTATTCCGTCAATATTTGATTCACTTTATACCATGAAGCGTCTTTGATGCAATAAATATTTAATGACAAACATTAGAAAATCGTTAAATTATTTTACTTTTTTATTTTTAAATTATTCATTATAAATGAGAATAATAAAATTAATGATTATATAATATCGTCTGATACAATCACTTTTTAAATAGTCAATTGTCCATTAAATTGATTATTATTCATCTTCATATATTATAGTATTTTTAGCTTTATTTTAATTTTCAATGTCAAACAATACCAATTATAGTTTTTATTCTTGTTCTAAGAAGAAATTTGTTACTTTTTTAATTTTTGAAATCATTCATTCAAAATCATAACTACTAATGAATGATATGATAAAACCAAGGCTATTGAATAGATATAATACAATTTAGAGATTAGACTAAAAAAAATTCTTTGTGAAACTCTAAATGAGTTCGTGGATTTTCTTCGTTGTTAATGGAGTATTTATTCTTCTCGTGACTCTAAAGCCTTGGGAAAGTAGGAATAAAAGATATAATAAGATAAATAACAACCTCACATCATGTAGATAATCTCACATGGCCATTAACAACATTTTTCAAAGTTTCATAAGTAGTTTTAGCTTTGAGATTGCATTGATCAATTATTATATGAGTAAATGCTAAAAGAACTATTTTTAGTTCATCTATCACTGGTACTAGAAGTTGAAGAATATATCAACATAGATAAAAAGATAAGAAATCCTTGAGAAAGGAGTAGCAACACATAGCACAAAGATTCATGTCAAGCCTCTTCCATGGGCAGCATGGCTTTGACTATGGTGGTCATTCTTATTCTAATGGATCATAGTAATAATAATGAGAATGGTGATTGTTAAGATTTAAAGAAGCATGTTGTAGTGGCATTAATTGTTGCATTTGTTGTAGCATAACATTTTAAGATGATTATTTATATAGGATAAAGCTACCATAAAACATCTTCTCTTATTGTTTATGTTATAAAATTTAAGATATCTTGAGATATGTTGTAACCCTAATTTCCTATCTTTAATTTAAATACAATTTTTTTCTTATAAAAATTAAATTAGATATTCAAATTGAATTGATTAATTAAACTTCAAATAACTACATCCATACTTTTCATTATTTTTTAAATAACTAAGATGTTGTTGAGAAAATTCAAAACACAAAACTAAGTACTAAGGTAGGAGTTTTGGTGGGAAATGATTAGATTATTGATGTTCATTTGAAGATTTTAATCTTGAACAAAACATGTTTTTTCTATAATATGTGGTTCAAGTGAGCTAACTACTTTGTCAAAGAAAGTGGTTTACCAAAGAAAGCATTAGAAAATGATTTCCCCTTTTTCTAAAGAGTATTGATTTAATGGGGCTCATTACCTCTAAAGTGGGTAGGATTGACTTGGAATAGTTGGGAGTAATTTGTACAATCATAACTAGAAAATGTATAAGGGTAAAAGTACAATATTGTGTTGCCCTTTAGAATAACTCGGGCATTTCAACCGAATCAATTCTAGTCAAACTGGTTGCAACCGAATAGGGTACAACCAGACATGCATGACGTTGACTGTACACCATGTGACGCTGTTGTGGCAGACCCAGTTCGGCTAAAAGGTCTCATTTCTACTGTAGCATTTCCAAGAAATTCAGAGCAATTGAGGGTTATTCATCATGTTTGGCCAGATCAAGTAGGTTTTTTTATGTTTTATTTTAGTTTATTTATCAATTATAACATTTTTATGTTTTTGAATGTACTAAAATATTTCTTTAATATTTTTAAATTTGTATAAAAATATCTTTTAATGTACTTTAAAGTAATGTTCAATAAAATATGACTCCTTAAGCTAGAAAAATAACAAAAAATGTTACAAATCATTAGAAAACATTATAAATAATGGTAGATAACCTTAGAATTCTAAAAAAATATATTAAAAAAATTTCAAATAATGTTAGAAAAATATTTGAAGAACATTACAAAACATTATACAAAGTGTTTGAAAACATTACAAAAAAATGTTACAAATCATTAGAGAACATTAGAAATAATGTTAGAAAAAATTTAGAAATAATGCTAGAAAATATTTGAAAAAATGTTATAAAACATTAGAAAACATGTTAGAAAATGTTGGGACCCATTAGGTCCCCCTTATGAGCCCTTAGAACCCATTAGACCTATCATGACTAACATGACCTAATAGGACCCCTTTATCCCTAACATGACCCCTTAAGACTTAATAAGACTAATAAGACCTGATAGGACCCTTTAAGACCTAACATGACCCCTTAAGACCTATCATGACTAATAAGACCTTACAGGACCCTTTAAGACCTAAAATGACCTAATAATACCCCTTAAGACCTAACATGACCTAATAGGACCCCTTAAGACCTAACATGACTAACATGACCTAACAAGACCCCTTAAGACCTAACATGACTAACATGGCCTAATAGGACCCCTTAAATTGTAACATGACCTATTAGGACCCCTTAAAACCTAACAAGACCTAATAGGACCCTTTAAGGCCTAAAATGACCCTGTAAGACCTAACGTGACTAATAAGACCTAATAGGATCCTTTAAGACCTAACATAAGTAATAGACCTAATGAGACCCCTTAAGACCTAACATGACCTAATAGGACCCAAGTTAAGACTTAACATGACCTAATAGGACCCTTTAAGACCTAACATGACTCCTTAAGACCTAAAATGACTAATAAGACCTAATAGGACCCTTTAAGACCTAACATGGCATAATAAGGCCCTTTAAGACCTAACATGACCTAATAAGACCCCTTAAGACCTAACATGACTAACATGATCTAATAAGATCCCTTAAGACCTAACATGACTAACATGACCTATTAGGACCCCTTAAGACCTAACAAGACCTAATAGGACCCTTTAAGACCTAACATTACCCCTCAAAACCTAACATGACTAATAAGACCTAATAAGACCCTTTAATACCTAAAATGACCTAATAGGACCCTTTAAGACCTAACATGACTAATAAGACCTAATAGGACCCCTTAAGACCTAACAAGACCTAATAGGACCCTTCAAGACCTAACATGACCCCTTAAGACCTAACATGACTAATAAGATCTAATAAGACCCTTTAAGACCTAACATGACCTAATAGGACCCTTTAAGACCTAACATGACCTAATAGGACCCATTAAGACCTAACATGATATAATAGGACCCCTTAAGCCATAATAAGACCTAATAGGACCCCTTAAGACCTAACATGACCCCTTAAGTCCTAACATGACTAATAAGACCTAATAGGACCTTTTAAGACCTAAAATAACCTAATAGGACCCTTTCAGACCTAACATGACTAATAAGACCTAATAGGACCCATTAAGGCCTAATATGACATAATAGGACCCCTTAATACCTAACATGCAATTGCATAGAAAATTGAAATTGAGAGTTTCAATTCACTTGCATACAGAGAACTAGATATAATACAAATTTTTTTTTAAAAATCATTAAAAAGCATTATAAATTCATAAACCTAACTAATTGAATAATTTTCTTAATTTAAAAACCCTAAAAAAACAAGTATAAAATCAACTAACTAAAGCAATAGTACATCCTCACTGATAACTTCGCCCTTAACCACAAAAAAAGAAATTAAAATTTTTAAAAATTGATTTAAACCAAAAAACCAATTCATAATTCGTAATTCTATATTTTTCTTAATATAAAACCAAAAAAAACACTCATATATATGAGACTCAAGGGGTTTGGTCAACAACGCAACCTGTCGGGTCGACCCCTATTTTAGCCGAACATTGTTCTTGACCAACCCAATTTGACCTAACCCAGTGTGATCAAAAATTTGGTAACAATGTCCCACAAAAATTCTTCAAGTAAAACCTTGAATCCAAAGAGCCACTCTGCATCATAAAGTTATGAATCCAACTGTAATGTGTTGACATTGAGCTACATATGCCGATTTAAATTTGCATTAGACACCTCAATATCTCATGCTTGGTTGTCTAATTAATTAACTAGAGCCTAGATTGGACAACCTTTACAAAGATTTTGAAACTAACATTCAATTGGAACTTCATCCAAACTTCTTTTTATAAAATATACACCATTAGATTTATTTACCTCAACCATTAGTTCACTTGCCATTTTAGTACTTTCCTCCTTGTTGTGTGTCTCATGAGATGGGTCTAACCTAATATCATCTTCAAAATAGAAACATTCCAACATCGAGTCATTATCAGAATCTTTTAAGCACAACTCATTTTTACCATTTTCCTCACTAAATTTGAATATATCAAACTTTGATTGCACGTGAAATATTTCATCATTTGTGAATGATCCATTGCTCTCATCTTGTTTTCCAACACTTTCATAATTTTCCAAACACTTAGGTTGAAATAGTTCATCATCTTGGCTACAAATGAATTTAAATGATTCATAATCCAATTGTCTATCAGCATGAGTGATATCTTTCGATTGTTTATGACTAGACACTAATTCTCTATGCTAGCTCTTTATGATTGCTTGATTAAAATTATTTTCTCAAATTACATCAAAAACTTCAAATGAGAAAGATTCAAAAATGAAAAAAAAATAAAAATTCTTTAACAAAATTTTGCTCAATTTATGATCATGCATAACATCAAAAGTTTGTTCAGTAGTAGTTTTAGATAGACAAGTTACCAATTCCTCTAGTTGTGTGACACAATTATCTCTAGCTCTAGAGGGATCATTTTCATCATCATATAAATAATAAACTCTTGCAACATCAAAGGTGTCAAATTTATGATGTAGTCCAAAATTGGAGAGATCTCAAAAGAGATGTACAGTCTTGTAGCAAGAGCCAACACAACAAGATGTAACCAATAATAACTCTTTTATTCTTAGGAAAACATCCAATTAAATGCAACATGTCAAGCTATAAGGCCTTCTCAGTTTCAACCTCTACAAGAAAAACAAGACTCAAATCTACATCTCGATCTATCTAAGCTACTCTTCCCCAAATACTACCTTCCTTCTAAACTAGAGCCACAACCTAGCTTAAATACAAGTTCACAAGCCACAAGTCAGCTTATTCGATTACAATCCCCAAGAACAAGAAAATAGTTTACAAAAGAATAGGTCAAGACCTAAATCCCTAATAACAACCCCTAATGAATACAACATAACGTGTGATCACAAAAGGAATTTGGCCACACATAGAACACCTCGAGATCCACATTGGATGCTTACATCCCTCAAAATCTTCCACCACAAACTAGATCTTGCCAATATGACCATTAGAACGGGCACTCAAAATAGGACTAGACCCAAAATGCGAAACACCAATCACATAGGGAACATAAGGATGCACAATCCCAGATATAGTTCCACACAAGTTCCAACAACAATGATCCATGACCACACATGCTAGAACACAATGATTAACAATTGCATGACAAAAAGTCAACCAATAAACACCACTGAACCAATGATAAAAAGAACACACCTGATCATAAAAGATCATGCCAGATCTCCCAAGCCATGCCACTAGAAGAGGTACAATCACAACTATAGCATCCTCAAACACCAAGGAACAAACCCTTTTCACCACTCTAGTCCAAGATCCACACAACTCTACCGCATAGTGAATCTCAAAAATTTGCCCACAACAATAAGGAACTTCACTAATCCACAAGGAAATCCCTCCAACTGCCAAGGATCCAATATGCTCCTGCATCAGACACTCAGGAATAATAGAAAAGTATGTCCAACACTTTGATTCCATAGGAAATGTTAAACTCCACCTCAACTTGACTATCGATTTCCCAATCCTTAGATGCAAAAAGACCAACCGGTACACAAGCAACCTCTTCTCTACAACCAACCAGTCAACACACCAACTCATAGAAACAAATTGGTCAACAACCTCAACACAAAGCATCAACAACAAATTGATCATCAATAGACCCAAAAACCATATTTGAAAATTGTTACTCATAGCAAGATCATCACAAATGATAACCCTATCCATCATCACCTCATAATGATAAACAATTCTATCAACATACTCACTCTCACATCCCTTAAGTGATCTCTGCAAAAAAACACTCTTCAATTGAAACAATTCAGTTTGCAAATATCCAACAACAACATTGCAAAGAGTTTCACCCACAGTAACACCCATACTGCCAACAACATCGACTCAACTACCTCAACAAGGTCATAAAATCTAGCCAAAGGAATCTCAATTCCAACTTCAACAGCATTAACCTCCTCAACATCTCTAGAAATCTCATTACCACAAACAAGATGCTTTGCAAGTTTCACATCAGATCTAGCCATCTATTCATGAAAACCAACTACCTCAACCTCATAAAGATGAAAGTCAACTTCCATAAGGTTTACTTCAGCATCAACAAACTTAACTTTCTCCTTCCTCCTTAGAACAAGCTTCCTCACTGGCCAAACAACTCTCTTTCGAATTGATAAGTGCCAAATAAAATTCAACCTATTGATCTCGTCAAGCTTCTTATCAAGCTTACCAAATATCTCATACAACTTCTTCTCAAGTCGGTTAAAGACTACATCTTCCACCAACCGGTCAATATTCCTCAACTGCTTCTTCTCTTCTCTCCTAAGGTGTAACTACCTCTGGTTGGCAATCTAATGGAAAGATTCCAGATGCCTCACACTCATAAATCTATTGAACATCTTCACAAACTACCTCAATTCATTGATCAGATCACCAAAAAAGGGATTCTTCAAGGGTTTCACCTCCCTCCTAGGTTCACAAGAAGGAACAACTCTCCACCAATCCATCCTTGCACCAATCCTCTACAGTCATAGGTCAAATCCACACTCTGCCATCCCACAAAAAACCATACACAAGATCACAAGCTCAGGAACAACAATCTATCACTTCAAGATCCACAACTCACATACCATCACAAGGACTTAAGTAAATTTCGACATAAAATCCCTTTTGACTACCTAGTGCAAGTCATTTGATGATGCAGGTCAGATCTATAGTTCTATCACCCTACAAACAATAAATCTACAACTTTACAAGTTTAAACACAAGGATTCACACCACTGCAAGATCAAACCATGCTCTGATACCACTTTATGTAGTCCAAAACTGGAGATATCTTAGAAGAGATGTCCAGTCTTACAACAAGGCCAACATAGTGGAAAACACAACAAGATGCAGCCAATAATAACTATGTTATTCTCAGGAAAATATCCAATTACATGCAACATGCTAGGTTGTAAGGCCTTTCTAGTTTTAGCCTCTACAAGGAAAACAAGACTCAGATCTTCATCTCGGATTGTCTCAACTACTCTTCCCCAACTACTAACTTCCTTCTAAAATAGAACCACAACCTAGCTTAAATACAAGATCACAAGCCACAAGTTAGCTTATTTGATCACAATCCCCAAGAACAAGAAAATAATTTACACAAAGATAGATCAGGACCCAAATCCATAAGAAAAACCCCCAATGAATACAACATAATGTGCGATCACACAAGGAAGTCGACTACACATAAAACACCTCGAGATCCACACCACACACTTCCATCCCTTAGAATCTTCCACTGTAAACCAGATCTTGCCAATCTGACTATTAGAACAAGCACTCAAAATATGACCAAACCTAAAATGCAAAACACCAATCACATAGGGAACATAAGGATGCGTGATCCCAGATATAGGTCCATACAAGTTCCAACAACAATGATCCATGACCGCACAGAACACTACGATCACCAACCACATGACCATAAGTCAACTAGTAAATACCACTAAACTGGTGACAAAAAGAACACAATTGGTCAGCAAAGATCATGCTAGAGCTCCCAAACCACACCACTATAAGAGGTGCAATCAAAAACATAGAATCCTCAAACACCAAGGAAAATTTTTTTTTGACCACTCCAGTCCAAGATCCACATAAACTCTATCACACAGAGAATCTCAAAAATCTATCTGCAACAACAAGGAACTTCACCAATCCATAAGGAAATTCCTCCAACTGCCAAGGATCCAAGATGCTCCTACATCACTTTAGTTACAAGAGATGCTTGAAATCATTTTTCATTAAATGTCATTAAATTTTGACAACAAGATATAGGTGGTACCATATCTGCTCTTTTTGTAATAAGACTCCTTTGTAAAGATTTCTTTTTTGAATAAAAATTTTGATTCTAAAAGAGTAATTTAGATTCTAGAATTTTAACAACACTTTTACTTACACATTTCATTTCAGTTATGATCATATCATCCTCTACTTTAATAGTTTATTTTTGTGCATCTTTCAAATTTTGCACCTTCATACATTTCAACAAGAATTTAACCTCGAGATGTAATGCAACAATAAACAAACATAACTAATTATTTGCAGTCAGTTGATACCCTTGAGGAATCTTTTCAAAACATCGGTTAAATATTTCAACAAAACCCCTCATAGTTTTAAATCTTCTTTCTTTTTCATTTGAAACAATCTAAGGAACAAGTCATGATATGTATCAACCATAGGTTTAAATCTTTAAAGAAACCTTACCTTCAAACTATCGCAATCATTAATGCATCTATACTCCAAATTCTAAAACCATTCAAATGTGTCTTCGATGAGGATTTCAACAAACAAGCATACAAACACATCTTGAACTCCAAGAATCCCACAATAAAATATGAATTATGTGATATGATTTTCAGGATCTTATTTTTTTATCTCCAACAAACTTTGGAAAGTTCTTTCTTGATCTTTTAGGCAAGGTTGAGTATTGGGGTTCAAATCCAGGGTCCAACTTGATCTCCCCATGGCTGGGCTGCAACAAAATCCATAACACACCAAAATTATTCTACCAAGATAAATTTAAATGAAATACAAAGTCACCAACCTCTATCCTAGCGGAGGTAACTTCAAGTTTATGAGGAAATGTAATACCAACACTATGATTTCTTTCCCCAGAAGAGTCGCTAAAAAACTTAGTTAGTTACAGATTTTGTCTTTCAAAAATAACTTTAAAATCAACTCACAAATGCTCGGGTTGAAAGACAAAAAGAACTAATAGTTGGAAGGATTTTCATTGAATTGATAATCCTCTAAATTTTAGAGGTACAACTCCCTCTTATGGTGAAATTTGGATTTTTTGGGGTGTTCTAATTGGAAAGCATAAAAGGAACACTAACACCTGAGCAAAGGCATGCAATAGATGTAAATGAAAGATTTAGATTGAAGAAAGCATAGAGGTGAATGAGAAAAACCTACTCAATGTTCACATGAAATAATTAAGAAACTAACAACAGTTCATTTGAAGGTGTGTTAACATCACAGACTCAAAGTTCAGAAAATATCCACACTTATAGTCAATGCATAGTGAAATTATCCAAGGATGGCTACAATTAACATAAGAAAACAATAACCCAGAAGTAATACAATGAACACAAAGTTTCATATATTCTTTATTATTCCCTTGACAAAAATCAAGATGTCAAAGACTCTAAATCCCTTTTACATACAGATCAAATTTCCCTTCAAGAAAAGTACCCTATTGTTTCATCTAATAGAGCTAAGAATAGAAAAATACCCTTCTCTATAGCATAGGATTCCAGGAAGAAAAAGAATCGCCCTTTTTCTTTGATGAGAATTACCATTAAAATGCCTCGCCAAAATCTCTTTAGTTTCTTGTAATCATTTCTTGAAATTTTTCATGGTCACAAAATTCTCTCCTCTTTTTCCCTTTTACCTTCTTGTATATATATGATGTTCTTAAATCACTTCCCATGAATCAAACCATCCAATTTTAACAAGTTATGAGTACAAAAATTACCTAAAATGCCACCATTTGGAAGTTTATTGTGTTGTCATTAGATGCATAGGCAACACGGTTGTTTGTCATAATGAAACCGAATTAAACAAATAATTTTTTCCAAATGGTATGCAAATGAGGGTATTTAAACTATCATGTCAAAGTTTTATTGCTTGCATGCATACCATGCCCAACTGTTAAGATTGAACTATAATAGCTTAGAAAATATCTAGAAAAAATTCTTAAACTGAAATATCTAGTCTCTGTTTCTCTAGATTCAAAAGCATCCCCTTCAGCACCTGAATAATTTCATAACTCCCAAACTATTTGGTATTTATTAAACTCAAATAGCTAGTAATGGTTTCCTGACTAGGATCAGAAGGTCAAGGATTCTCATCCTTGAACTAAGATATGTGTAGATCTATCAATCTCAAGGAAAGTGGAAGCTCAACTCTCAAAATTTTTGAAGGATGAAGAAAGATGTCTGATTTGAAGTAAATATATGATTATAAGGAAACTTCTCTAGTTTAGGCCGCAAATGCTTATGTCTTTAGCTCAAAGACTCAATGTACACCCATGGAGACTTTCTGTCATAACCAAATTTTAGACTCCTAGATCTGCGCAAATTTAATGGAGGGTTTTTGTTTTATTTATTTTGCATAAATTAAATACCACTGTTAGTGGCTAAATTTTTGCAAATGACCAATGACAACTGAGAGTGTGTGGTTGATGAGGAGGAGAAATCATGCTAGGAAATTAACAAACTTCATGTGGAAGATAGAGTGTGTAGGAAGGGAGAAGGTCTTAGTGCACTTAGATGCATGCATATAGGGAGGAGAATTGAAGATACACGACTTGTGGAAGGAGTTAATAAAGAGATATTTAAGAAAAAGGGGAAAGTATACACACACATGGTGAGTATAAAAATAGAGAGAAAGGAGAAATAGTAAGAAATATTACAAGAAAAGGTGTTGGAGAGGAGAACGCAACGAAAGCAAAGGAGGAGGAGAACTGTATTATCAAAGAAAGCATAAAAGAATGCCACTTACTATTATGCTGTAAAATGAACAAATTTTGGCATTACATAGAAGAGATATACAAAACACAATATTTGATAACAATTTATATTTGAGAACTCTTGTGACTGGGGAGGCTTCTCAATAGAGACCCTCGAATTTTCCAGGTTTTTCTTACTTTGATATTAAAAGTATTGCCTGTAAAATTTAGAATATAAATTAGATATGTATATAATTTGAGGAAAACAGTTCTTATTAGTAAAATTTTGAAAAACATAGATCCTTTACCATTTTATCATGTAACTAGTATTCTTTTAAAGTAAAGAGGGAGAATGATTCATTGTTTTCACGGCAGTATCATTTTATTTAGAGTAACTAAAAATATAAAAGGAGTCTGGACAGTTTAGGAGAGAAAAATTGGGCATAAACTATAAGATTTGATATTTGAACCCAGACAGTATTTTGGAAGCTAGATTATTTGTATTCACAAGAAAAACCCATTAAAAATACCTTTACATAGAACTCTTGATGAAAAATTTAGGAGACATGCTTGTATATTATTTGAATCAGCCTCAGAAATTATAAAAACTTCCTGTAGCTTTTTGTTTAATTTAAAGTTATAACTTCTAGACTAAGAGAGGCTTCAAACTCAACATCATGAATTTTTCTTTTCGAATAGCATGAGTTAGAAATTAAAACATATCAATAGTAAGGTATTCCTTAATACTTATAAAATTGTTGAACAATTAATTTTTTTATGAATTTAAAGTTGAATTATAGAGAACATACTTGCTTATTCAAGTCATAGAGCTTGGGAGATTAAACAATTGGCTAGTTTTTAAACTAAGATTGAAAACTGGTAATATTCCTTTAGAAAAATGGTTCTTTAAATATTTCTTTTATTTATTAGTTTAAACACAGTAGCTTAGTGATGTTACTTCTTGTTCATATAAACCACGACAGACTATGAATGAAAACTTCCTATAGCAAGAGCTTAATTGTTGTCTCTCCTTATTAAAATCTACAACAAAAAATTATGTAGGATTCATGTAGCAAATATATTGTTTATGTTAATCATTCCAGAAGGTGGTAGAAACTGATTAAACCTCTTGTACCAGTAGAAAGACTGTATAAAATAGTGAAATATGAAATTTCTCTATCATTTCTTTAAGAGACTAAGTTTTTATATTTAGTAAAGAGAAATATGGTCTTGTGGTAGAAGTTGATTATTTTAAAACATGGAAGATTTACCAGACTGATTTTTCTTTGTGAAAGAGTTAAACTTGCATTTATGTTTTCTTAATTGTTTTACTTAATTTCTTTTGAGGAAAAATATCTTGGGAAAGGATGTCGAATATGGGTAAACAGAGAAGGGTAAAATTATTTTCTTTTGCCTGCCAATAGAAATCTAGTTATTTATGCTTAGGCCTAAGCTATGTAAACACATAATAGAATTTGTGTTGGTTATGTATTTTCTCTCTTCCATATCTGTGTTAGTTCTACTTTGAGTGTTATAAATTAGTTAGTTCATAGCTTGCACCAGATTCCTTTCTAATCCATCAGTGCCGAGTTGATAGATCACTTGTGTAGGGTCAGTGAGCTCTTCATTTTAGGATGAGCCCTGGGGGAGCTAACCACTCTGTGGTTGGGTGGAATAAACACCTGGATAACATTTCTATCTCAATTTTTGCAGATGGATGATAGACTGTCCGATGGAAAAGGAGATGAAAACATGTAGATGGACGGTTGATAGTTCGATGGAATATATTTGGATATCTTGTACTACTTCAACCTTAAGGTCATGTGCTCTATTGTATGTGTATATGTACTTTGATGTTTTATGTACGATAGTATGGTCGACATACTCTATGTATTATTTTATTCATGTTGTTCTATTCGACAGTTTGGTCAAATTTTTATCTATCATGTCAAGGATTTTGACATTATCTCATATTATTGTAACCTCTTTAAATGGAAATGGAATTTATGTCATGGAAAAGTCTTTATTATCTTTCAGACTTGTTATGTTTTTGACTTTCTGAGTTTTTCTGATCTAGAGCTTACGTGTCTCTTATGTGCAAGCTTCGGTCTTTACATGTGGTATCAGAGCTGTGTTTAAACACTCAAACCTTGGTCCTCTATTGCTAAGTTGTGTACTCATGCTTGGTGCAGGAAGTGATTTAACACCATGAAAACTAGAAATAGTAATAAGGGAGGATCCAACAATGGATGGGTCAATGAGGAACAAAATCCAAGGATGGATGAAATCCTAAACCTCTTGATAGAACAGAGGAACCTCTTGCAACAACAAAATAAATGTATGGATCAACTAAAATAGGATGCAAGTGGTAGATAGAATGAAGAGGAAATAAGAAAGAGGGAAGAAGATCAGAGACTTGAAGCTCAACAGAAATAAGAAGAGGATCAGCGTTTGGAAGTACTGAGAAAGGAAGAAGAGGATAGGAGGAATGTAGAGCAGCAAAACCAAAATGTAGATCAAGGGGCAGTAAACATACCTAATAACAAAGAAATAATAGTAGAGGAACTGAGTAAGGACCTCAAGAAGGTCATACCTCCTACATTTGATGGTAAGCCCATCGCTGATGTTGTTGAGGCATGGATAGTATCCATGGAAAAGTATTTCTGTGTTCGTAATTTTTCAGCTGAATCCAAAGCTATGTGAGGTGCTTTTCATTTGGTTGGTGAGGCTGGTACTTGGTGGGACAATGAGATGGCTGAAAAGAGGATGTAATCTAGTGAGATCTCTTGGGAAAAATTCCTAGTACTTTTTTGTAAGACGTGGTTACCTCAGCTATACTATGATAGGAAAGTGGCTAAATTCTTGAACTTGATTTAGGGAGTTTTGACTGTCATTGAATACCATGAGAGATTCTATCACTTGATAAAATATGTACCTCAATATCAACAGGATGAGCAGTTTAGAACCCGCAAGTTTATTCTCGGATTATGTCCAGAGATAGGATCAGAAGTGGATATGCATGAACCTGAGACTATGGATTTTGCTTTTAGGAAGGCTTTGACACAAGAGAAGAAACTAAAGAAGGTACCTTCAATCAGAGTGAGTTAAAGGACTAGTGTACCTTAGGGATATAAGAGGAAGTTTCAAGATAATAAACCAAAGGACACTGGTTGGAAACACATGCAGAATATGAGAGGAAAAGGTAGAGGTAATGCTAGAAGGAACAACAATGGTAACCAGAATAGGGGCAACAACAGGAATGATAACAAGAGAAATAAACCTAATGGTAAATAGGGACCACGAGATGGTTTCTACATTTGTGGAGGTGACCACTATGCTAGTGTTTATCCCTAAAGATCAGCCCATAGAGATGGTAAAGGACGTCAGACTCAAGACCAGATTCATGCATCTATGAATAATAGACAAGCTGATTTTTAGGGAACACCCATTTAGATGGCTGGTAAGCTTCTTGGTCATGATCTTTCTATTTTGATTGATACTGGAGCTACTGAATGTTTCATAGATCCTAGAGATCTTCTAAATTACCAGTTAGAGTAGGATATATGTTAGAACCATGGATGGTAGAATATGGAAATAAGGCAAAGCATAAGGTTGAGCAATGTTTATCTTGTAGCAAGATTGAACTTCCTAATTTTCAAATGCAAGTAAACTTGTACGTTGCACTTTTAGGTTCCTATGATGTCATTTTGGGCATCAATTGGCTAACAAAACATAAGGCCATAATGAACTACAAGGATAAAATAGTAGAATGCCTTGATGATACAGGTAATCCTGTAATACTCTATGGTGTTAAAAGGTCTCCTAAACTTTGATAGATTTCTACCATCCAATTGAAAAAGGAAAAGAGAAAGGGGTGTATGATGTATATGGCTTATGCCAAAGATATGGACACACCTCCTAGTCTATAAGATTTCCCTACCTTGCAAGAATTAAAGGATGTTTTTCTTGAAGAGTTACCTCCAAAGAGAGAATTTGATTTCTCAATTAATGTGATGCCTAGAGCTGAACCTCAATCCAAGGCACCATATCAAATGACCACTACTGAAATGTATGAGTTGAAGTTGTATCATCTTAAAATGGAAGCACTTCCATGTAAAGAGTGTTTAGCCCTCTGATTAAGTGGTTTGGGGTCATGTCAAATGCCTTGAATTGATCTTTTCTTGGATCTGGCTTTTTTTTCCCCATTTTCCACTTCTTTTTTGCACTTGATCCCTTCATTCTAGGTGAAATTAAGGTTAGGATCCTAAGGATTCTCCTTAATTTCCCTCTTCTATGGATCTATTTTCTAGGTGGGACTACAAATAGGTCCTCCTAGCCTTTATCATGTTCATCATAGGATTGTGTACCTCTTTCTGGCACTTTGCCTTGATTCTGCCCCTTTTTCCACTTTCTGGCTGTATTTTCCTAGCATTCTGGACTAAGACCCTGAGATCTATGACCTCAAGGTCAAGGAAAACCTTGAGGGGTCAAGGAAGACCTTGAGGGTCATGGATGACCTTGTCCCTAATCCAAGTCAGGGTCAACCTCATCTTTGACCCCGGGTTCAAGTTTCAAGGTACTGTGATCTCCAGATGTCGAGTTTCAGAAATAATTGTTTTCCCACTTTTGGGTCGGCTATTTTGGTCTCTGAAATGGTAAACTCTTAAATTATATTTAATTTAGGTCCATTCCTAAAGGGTTGAGGCCTAATTGGAATCTAATTCCCCAAGGTGTCCCCTCTAGAGGATTGTTCCCTAGATAACTATAAAAGGAAGCTTTCCTCTCTCATTTTCTCCATCAAGTTTTGTGAGAACATCTATTATTCACCAAGCAACTCCATGATCAAGAGCTCTCAAGGAGATATTCACAAGCCATCAAGTTCTCTCTCAAGAAAGATCAAGAAAGAATCCATTCAAGCATCCAAGTTCTCCATTGAAGATCAAGGATTCAAGCATTCAAGCCTTTGAAGGGATTTGGTTCAAGCATTCAAGATTCATCATTCAAAACCCTAGATCTAGCCATCATGGTGGTGTGATCTTCCTTCAAGATCCTTTGTTCATCTTCAAGATCTATTCATTCTTCCCTCAAGGTGGATTCCAAGCATACAATCATGGAGGTTTAGATTTACATTTACATTGTTGAGTCCAAGCTTTCATATCAATATACTTGTTTACATTCGAAATACAATTGCATATCTATTGAATTTCATAGCCTCGTTATTAGATCTACTTCTACTACTTGCTAGCATTCTCTATTTCAATTCCATTATTAAGGTTGATTCCAAACTGGGGTTTGACTAAGACAAACCCCTCCCCCAACAAACAAAACCATTTTTCTTGCAGGTACAGGTGCGAGACAACAAATCGGAGCTTGGATTTGGATACCCTTTTCGACGAACTTCCAAGATCCACAAACAAAGTCAAAGATGACCTTCAAAATCTCGAGGTAATCTTTGACCTTTTATCAGGGTCAAAAACTACCTCCTGCTAGAAAGACAAAAGTTTTTTGGGTTTTCTCCGTCTTGGCATTTCCAGTAGGAAACAGGTTGCAGAATTGCCAGAAACTGCATGCAGACATAAGAAATTAGCATTTTTTAGATCTGCCCTATTTTGAGGTTAGTATTTGCCTTCCATTTATTTTAGATTTCAAGAATATTCTTTTCATAGTAGAATAAAAGGTTTTCTCCTTCATTCATATTCTCCATTGATTGATTGAATTGTGCATTAACCTTTTTGTTGATCAATTTGGATCTCTCCCTTGGGAATTTGGATTTAGTAGTAGATCTTATATTCCCCTTGTTATATCACTCTATTCATTCTACACACATGTACCATTTTATTCTTTACATTTTGGTGAACCCGACAAGCTGACCCCCTATCTTTTGTGGAATTAGAGGCCCTATTGTGTTTGTTTTTCATTTGAATGCATTTGGATATATCTAGATCTATTTTATGTGTATTTCTTTATTTGTTATCATGTTGCACAAGTTGTTTCAAATGTTTTCCAAAACTTTTGGGATTACACAACACCCTCCTCTTACTTTACCTTTGCATGGTGTTACACCTAGAAAGACTTCATTTAGTACATGCGATAAGGATATATTAGAGCAAGAAGATGACCTTAATCTATATCTCCATCATATTTCTCTTTATGAAGATGAGTTGAGGATTGATGTTAATTCTTCTCCTAATGAGCCTACTTTAGAATATAATTTACTTTCTTCCCCCTCTAGGGATCAAGCTTTAGTGAATTATGGCAATCCTACAATGTGCTTTATTGGTAGGGATGATAATCCTCCTATTTGGGATGAACCTTTGGATTTGGATGTTGATTACTCTCTTCCTCATGAAACCATTGTGGATGATCCCTTGGACAAAGACATTGATTTATACCCTCCTCATGAAGACGCTTTGATACAAGAGGCTGACATATTCATACATGATGATAACTCTTTTTCTAAAACACATGTAGACATTTTAGTGAAAGAAGATGATATTATAGATGCTTTACCTCCATTTGGGATTCCTTCTAATGATGAGGCATTAGTAGAGAATGATATAAATTCCCTTAATGATCTCCCTATTAGTGATGATCTTATGGAGAATCAAGATCCGACCTCATCTCCTCCTAGGATGTCTTCTTTGCTTCCTTTTTGTGAATCTATTTGTAGTGTTGAGACAACTAACATGGTTTTTCCAAAACCCTTGTTGACTGTCAAAGGTTATCCTCGAATTACTATCAAAGGAAAACCTATGGATTCTTTCAATGATCAAGATTCTATAGCTCACACATATCATACAAGGAATAACCCTCAACCTAATCCGGTGGTTTCTACTTCTTTACCACCTTCTCAACCTATTCTTCCTCCTCCTCCCTGTCTTCCTAGCAAGGAGTATGATTTGATAAACCAATTGCAAAATACTCTTGCCAAGATTTCTTTATGGGAGCTTCTTCAAACTTCACCTACCTACTATGAAGCCTTGAAAAAATCTCTAGAAAATCTTCCTACTCCACCTCCTAATCAAGAGAACATCAATAACTTCTTACAATGCATGCATGTTACCCCGGGTCCTCCTGACATTGTATTTACTCAAAAGGATTTACCTTCTAAAGAAGTTCAAAATTAGTATGATGCTCTTATGGTTGCTATTTCTATCAATAAAAGTATCCTTCATAGGACCTTGATTGATAATGGATCTGGGCTTAATGTTTGTAGCATGGACATGCTCAAAGTGATTAACGTTGATCTTTCAACTATTCAACCTGACAATGTTCCTATACGTGGCTTTGATAACATTTCTAAGAATACTTTAGGCATCATTACCTTACCTATCAAAGTAGGATTGGTCATCCTAAATACACCTATTCATGTTATGCCTAGACCTCTCAATTATAACCTTCTTTTGGGTAGACCTTGGTTGCATGAGATGCATGTCGTTCCTTCCACCCTTCACCGTAAAGTCAAGTTTATACATAACAACAAGATGTATTCGCTTCATGTGGATGATGCGCCTAATCCTTGTTTGAATATTCAAACCCACACTACTCCTATTCCTAATAGTAATCCTTCTTCCTCTAATGCTCTTCCTAGTGATGATTGGGGAACCTTGGATTTTACTCCTACCTTTATTGGAGAGTATAAGATTAATGATCTTGATTTTATGAAGCAACAAAGAGAATTTGAATAATGAGTTTTCATATCTACTTCTAAAGCCCTTCATAATAACTTTGTCACTGCTTCTACCCACAGTGAATCTGTCAAACCTACTAATGATGATATAGTGACTACTGAGGTTCCATTGAATCCTTTTGATATGGCCTCTTGTTATGATATTGGTTATCATTTCCCAATTAAACAAGGATTTAACTCTCAAGGATGTGGTAAGCATAAATAGGGAATTCAAATGCCCTTACACACTTGGGGGCATGAGCATTCTTATGGATTGGGATTTAATCCTCAACAACAAATCAATGTTAACAACATCTCAAATAACACTTCAAAACATGATGAACCTATGAAGGACTTTGACCAAGAAGTTATTTTGCCTAAAATCCTTCGTGCTAAGATGATTACTAGACCTAAATGCAAAAAGAAACGTAGTCCATACTTGAAGACTATTCCTTTTAGTTTATATCATAGATTTCATGATCACTCTACTAATGAATGTCAAGCTTTACATTATAAGATTAGGCAGCTCATTGATAGTAAGGTTATTTATATATCATGTGGCAATGAGTTGTATTTCAATCCTATTTTCTCTAAATAACATTTATGTTCCTATTATAAAGCTCCACATTATGTAAACAATGCTAGCCTAATCCTTGGGGGCTTGTTGTCTTGCATAGTGCTGTGAGCGATATAATAGGTCCCCTTCCATCTTTTTTCCCACGCTTGGGGGGAAAGGATGTCATCTCCTTCTTTTATGTCTTTCCAAGATTCACCTCTTTCCTTGGTTAAGTAGTATCTATCTATTATGTGATATCCAATCATATATGAAAATCTTGGTTGGCATTAAGGATCTATGTCCTTGATCACAACCTATTTCAATGTTTGACATTGGGTTTCCATGGTTGATATATATCTCACCTTGGAAACTAAATAGTGTGATATCCCTCACACTTGGGTTACTTTTTCACTTCTTGCATGACATCTCTTTGTATTCGTCCCTTCCATGGCCTCATAGGAGATGTGACCTTCTTGGCTTGGACTGAGTGTTGTCTATAGATATTGTCTTGATGTTGAAGAAGACTTTATCCTTGTTCTTTTCTTTCCTTAACATGCCAAATAGTATGTTTTTTCCATCTTAAGGAGGGGGGCATATATTCAACCTCCCTTGTTTTATATTATGCATTTTTGTTCTAACCTTTTGTTTTGTAGCATGCTAAATCTCGGAAGGTAACACACATAAGTTGCTAAATCCTAAAGGGACATGCATTTCCAATATGTGAAGTCTTTTGAAGGTAACGCACGTAAGTTGCTAAATCCTAAGGAGACACATTTCATATTCATAGTGATACAAGAAGGTGGATCTATGGGTATTCCAGAAGCCATCAGAAGATGCATTACAATTTCAAAGCATATTTTAGGGGTGAACCTGTCGGGCTCTCCCTCTAGGGTGATTCATGGTAAGGTGGGCATCTTACTAGGCAAGGTAATCACTTTCTCTTTTCTCTCTTTTCGCTTTCATGCTAGTAGGATTGGATCATGAAGCTATGTTATTTATAATGTTTCTCTTGTCTTTCTTATGTAATCATTTATGCTTTTATGATAGCTTTCCAAATATGATATTAGTATAGGAAATATTTCTTAGCAAGCTTTCATCTACTAGTTGATTTGGGTTTGTACTAACCCCTGTTCTTTTGGTTTTCTCTTTCGTACCCTCATGCATGTATGTTGAGTTAGAATCCTTAGCTTGGGGGCTTGTGTCCTTATCTAGGTTTTATTTTATCTCATTGTGAATCCACTTGGATCTCCTCTTTCTTCTCCTTTACCAAGAGTTTGCATCGAGTCCATACTCATGCTGAAGTGGGGGCTTAATGTATTGTCTTAAAATAGAAGTACTTCCATGTTAAGAGCATTTAGCCATCTGAGTAAGTGGTTTGGGGTCATGTTGAATGCCTTGAATTGGTCTTTTCTTGGATCTGGCTTTTTTTCCCCATTTTCCACTTCTTTTTTGCACTTGATTCCTTCATTCTAGGTGAAATTAGGGTTAGGATCCTGAGGATTCTCCTTAATTTCCCTCTTCTATGGCTCTATTTTCTAGGTAGGACTTAAAAATAGGTCCTCCTATCCTTTATCATGTTCATCATAGGATTTTGTGCCTCTTTCTGGCACTCTACCCTGATTCTGTCCCTTTTTCCACTTTCTAGCTACATTTTCCTAGCATTCTGGACTAAGACCCTGAGATCTGTGACCTCAAGGTCAAGGATGACCTTGAGGGGTCAAGGATGACCTTGAGGGTCAAGGAAGACCTCATCTCTGACCTAGGTCAAGGTAAACCTCATCTTTGACCCTGAGTTTAAGTTTCAAGGTCTTGTGATCTCCGGATGTCAGGTTTCGGAAAGAATTGGTTTTTTGCTTCCAGGTCAGCTTTTTTGGTCTCTAAAATGGTAAAATCTTAAATTATATTTAATTTAGGTCCATTCCTAAAGGGTTGAGGCCTAATTGGAATTTAATTCCCCAAGGTGGCCCCTCTAGAGGATTGTGCCCTAGATCACTATAAAAGGAAGCTTTCCTCTCTCATTTTCTCCATCAAGTTTTGTGAGAACATCCATTATTCACCAAGAAATTCCATGATCAAGAGTTCTCAAGGAGATATTCACAAGCCATAAAGTTCTCTCTCAAGCAAGATCAATCAAGCATCCATTCAAGAAATCTTCCATTCAAGCATCCAAGTTCTCCATTGAAGATCAAGGATTCAATCATTCAAGATTCATCATTCAAAACCCTAGATCTAGCCATCATGGTGGTGTGACCTTCCTTCAAGATCCTTTGTTCATCTTCAAGATCTATTCATTCTTCCCTCAAGGTGGATTCCAAGCATACAATCATAGAGGTTTAGATTTACATTTACATTGTTGAGTCCAAGCTTTCATATTAATATACTTGTTTACATTTGAAATACAATTGCATATCTATTGAATTTCATAGCTTCATTATTAGATCTACTTCTACTACTTTCTAGCATTCTCTATTTGAATTCCATTATTAAGGTTGATTCCAAACCGGGGTTTGACTAAGGCAAACCCCTCCCCCAATAAATAAAACCATTTTTCTTGTAGGTATAGGTGCGAAAAAACAAATTGGAGCTTGGATCTGGATACCCTTTTCGGAAAACTTCTAAGATCCGTGAACAAAGTCAAAGATGACCTTCAAAATCTTGAGGTAGTCTTTGACCTTTTATCAAGGTCAAAGACTATCTGCTACTAGAAAGACAAAAGTTTTCTAGGTTTTCTCTGTCTTGGCATTTCCAATCTAACATAGGTTGTAGAATTGCCCAAAATTGCACACAGACATAAGAAATTAGCATTTTTTAGATCTGCCCTATTTTGAGGTTAGTATTTGCCTTCCATTTATTTCAAATTTCAAGCATATTCTTTTCATAGTAGAATATAAGGTTTTATCCTTCATTCATATTATCCATAGATTGATTCAATTGTGCATTAACCTTTTGGTTGATCAATTTGGATCTCTCCCTTGGGAATTTGGATTTAGTAGTAGATCATATATTCCCCTTGTTATATCACTCTATTTATTCTACACACATATACCATTTTATTCTTTATAGAAGCTACAGTTGCAATAACTCTTGGATAAAGGGTTTATTCACCCTAGTGTTTCACCATGGTGAGCTCCAGTGATCTTTGTAAAGAAGAAAGATGGTACCTTAAAATTATGCATAGATTATAGAATGTTAAATAAGGTTACCATTAAGAAAAAACACCCTCTTCCATGAATAGATGAACTTTTTGATGAAATGAAGGGAGAAACTATGTTCTCCAAGATTGAATTGAGATATGGATATCATCAACTTTGGATCAAAGCGGAGGAAATATCCAAAACAACTTTTAGGACAAGGTATGGGCATTATGAATTTGTAGTCTTACCTTTTGGATCGACAAATTTACACCTGCAACTTTTATGAACTTAATGAACAGTGTATTCAGGGATTGTCTTGATAAGTTTGTTGAGATATTCATCGATGACATTATGATTTACTCCAAGAATATGGAGGAACATGAGGAACATTTGTGGATAGTTTTACAATGCTTGAGAGACAAGAAGTTGTATGGGAAACTATCAAAGTGTTCTTTCTATAAGAAAGAGATTCACTATTTGGGTCATATCATTTCTGCAGATAGAATTGCAGTGGATCTGGCAAAGATCAAAGCTATTCTTGAGTGGCCAACTCCTCAAAATGTGAGTGAAGTGAGAAGTTTTATGGGACTTGCGGGATACTACAGGAAATTTGTGGAGGGATTCTCAAAGATTACCACACCTATTACATCTCTTCAGAGAAAAGGGAAAAGATACAAGTGGACTAATGTATATGTGAGAGAGTATTCCAATTGTTGAAACAAAATCTCACATATGCTTCTATCTTGATTATACCAGATCCCAATGGACACTTTATGGTTATCACCGATGCTTCAAGTGAAGGTCTTGGTGGTGTTCTTATGCAAGGTGGCAATGTAGTGGCTTATGAGTCACATAAACTAAAATAGTATGAGGTTAACTATGCACCTCATGAATTGGAATTGGTAGCAATTGTTCATGCTTTAGTCAGGTGGAGACATTACCTTTTGGGTAAGCCATTTGAGTTGAAGATAGATCTCATGGGACTTAGGTATATATTCACACAGCCTAATCTCAATGCTAGACAGAGACGTTGGTTGGAGTTTCTGAGTGAGTATGATTTTGGAATTGAGTATATTAAGGGGAAAGATAATAGAGTAGCAGATGCTCTAAGTAGGAGAAGACACATTTCTACTATATCTACTTCTAGAACTTGGTTGAGAGATCATGTGCTAGAGAATCTTTCAAGAGATGACCATTATGAGATGGTTAAGACAACATTACTTGTAGATCCATCATATCACTATTTTGATGGATACACTTTTGAGGATGATGGTATCATGAGATACCAAGACAGGATGTATATTCTTGACCGAGCAGGGTTGAGGAAGGTGGTTTTAGAGGAAATGCATTGTACTCCTTTTTCAGGACATCCAGGGGTAAACAAGATGATTTTTGATATGAGGCCATTATATTTTTGGTTGGAGGGCTAAAGTGAGACGTGACAACTTTTGTAGCCTAGTTTTTAGAATGTCAACGAGTTAAGGCTGAACATGTCCATCTAGCAGGACTTTTGTACCCACATGATATACGAGAGTATAAATGGCAAGTCATTAGTATGGATTGTATCCAAGGTTTACCCATGACATGATGTAGACATGATGTAATCTTGGTTGTAGTCGACAAACTAACCAAGGTAGCTCACTTTATTCCAGGGAGCTTGAGAGATGGATCTTTGGATTTGGCCAAGAAGTTTGTCTAGGAAATTTTTAGATTGCACAGGGTACCTCCGACTATCATATCAGACAGGGATACTAGGATGACATCAAGGTTTTGGACAACCTTGAATGAATCTTTGAGAACTAGGTTGAATTTCAATACTGCTTATCATCCTTAGATAGACAGATAGACTAAGAGAGTGAATCAAGTGATTGAGGATTTTCTCTGGATGTACTGCATGGATCAATAGTATAAATGGGAAGAGTACCTTCTATTGGTGGAGTTTGCCTACAACAACTCTTACCATGCTTCTTTGGGAATGGCACCATTTGAGGTGCTTTATGGATGGAAGTGTCATACTCCTATCAGTTGGGATAGAGTAGATGACACGATAATCATTGGTCATGATATGCTAAGAGAGATGGAAGAACAAATGAATCTGATTCATATACAGCTGAAGGAAGCAACTGATAGATAGAAGAGTTATGCAGATAGGAATCACACTTTTAGATAGTTTCAAGAAGGTGACAGGTGTTTTTGCATGTGAGACCACAGAAAAGCTCAATGTCTTTTGGCAAGTCTTCAAAGCTTGCACTGGGATATTTGAGTCCTTTTGATGTTTTGGAGGTCATCAACCCTATTGCCTACAAACTTTCTCTACTGCTAGCTCTTGCTTGAATCCATAATGTCTTTCATGTTTCTTTGTTGAAGCCTTATCATCCAGATGCATCTCATATTCTTAATTGGCTTGCATTATAGGTTTAGGATTCGAGGGTGGTGTTGGTGCAACCTACCCACCTCATTGATCAATGTACCATCAACGTGCATGATAGAGATGTATTACAGTATAAGGTCCAATGGGACCAATTCTCTGTTGATAGTGCTACTTGGGAACACACAAAAGACATGCATAGATCTTTTCCACAGTTATTTTCTTAGATTTATTTTCTATTATATTTATGCTTAAGCTTTGTAGTGAACTACTTTTTATGTTTCCATAAGACATCGGGTCTATGTTAAAACCTGATTTGATGCTCTTAGTTATAGGACTATTTGTGTGACTATCTTTACATTTAGTTTTAGACTTATGTTGGATTGGTCAAAGGTTTGTCGATCCAAGTCATATTAAATAAATGATATAAATATACTTTTATTATGTTTTTCTTATCAATTTATGATGAAATGTTTAAATGAAGTAAAAAGTATGATGTTATATGTGGAATTTTTACTTTCATTATGAATCATTACTTATGATGAAATTGAAATGATGAACATGTTATGCAATTTAAATTTGATTATAGGTTTAATGAGACTAACCTACTGATGAGATTTTGAGTTTGAGCATGCCTGACATGAGATGAAGGCGAAAATGTGATTGAGGTAGAGTGTATTTATCTTGTCAGTAGGGGTGAGATCAGAATAATGGTTGCAAGCACACACCACTTAAATTATTTTGAAATCATATGAGTTTCTTGAATTATCTCGTAAAGTGAATGTTTGGGTAAAATAATACTATTAGTTTTCTTTCTTTTACTCTTGCTCGAGTGATTGAGTTAATTTGTGCGTGTGAGTGCTTTAAGTTAAACCTTTTGTTATCTAGGGAAATGAAATTTTTTTGGTTTTCTATTGTATTTGAAGAAAACGTTGAAGTCAGTTATTTTGGAATTACTCTGATGTAAATTCTAGTTTCTTTATATAATGAGAATAAAGTTTAATTTAAATTTTCATGGTTGCAATCTATCATTTTAAACACGGGTGTTAACTCTGGAAAATATGCTAAATTTTGACATAAATTCTCTTTACATGATACATTTACATAAGGCATCGAGGATGATCCACTTTCTAAGAGGGGAAGGATGTCATAATCAAATTTTAGACTCCTAGATCTACACAAATTTAACTGAGGGTTTTTGTTTTATTTATTTTGCATAACTTAAAGATGACTTTTAGTGGCTAAATTTTTGCAAATGACTGATGACAACTAAGAGTGCGTGGTTGATGAGGAGGAGAAATCGCACTAGGAAATTAACAAACTTCATGTGGAAGACAGAGTATGCAGGAAGGGATAAGGTCTTAGTGCACTTAGATGCATGCATATAGGGAGGAGAATTGAAGACACCCAACTTGATGAATGAGTTAATAAGGGTAGATTCAAGCAAAAGGGGAAAATATATACACACATGGTGAGGAGAAAAATAGAGAGAGAGGAGAAACAATAAGAAATATTGAAGGAAAAGGTGTTAGAGAGGAGAACACAATAGAAGCAAAGGAGGAGGAGAACTGTATTATCAAAGCAAGTAGAAAAGAATACTGCTTACTATTATGTGATAAAAGGAATAGATTTTGGCATTACATAGCAGAGATACACATAACATAGGATTTGATAACAATTTATATTTGAGAACTCTTGTGAGTGGGGAGGCTGCTCAATAGAGACCCTTGAATTTTCTAGGTTTTTCTTTCTTTGATATTAAAAGTATTGCCTATAAAATTTAGAATATAAATTAGATATGTATATAATTTGAGGAAAACGGTTCTTATTAGTAAAATTTTGAAAAACATAGATCCTTTACCATTTTTATCATGTAACTGGTATGCTTTTAAAGTAAAGAGGGAGAATGATTCATTGTTTTCATGGCAGTATCATTTTATTTAGAATAACTGAAAATATAATAGGAGTCTGGATAGTTTAGGAGAGAAAAATTGGGCATAAACTATAAGATTTGATATTTGAACCTAGACAGTATTTTGGAAGCCAGATTGTTTGTATTCACAAGAAAAACCTGTTAAAAATACCTTTACATAGAACTTGATCAAAAATTTAGTAGACATGCTTGTTGTATATTATTTGAATTAGCCTCAGAAATTATAAAAACTTCCTGTAGCTTTCTGTTTAATTTAAAGTTTTAAATTAACAGTTATAACTTTTGTAGTAAGAGAGGCTTCAAACTCAACATCATGAATTTTTCTTTTCGAATACCATGAGTTAGAAATTAAAACATATCAATAGTAAGGTATGCCTTAATACTTAGAAGATTGTTGAACAATTATTTTTTTAATGAATTTATAGTTGAATTATAAAGAACATACTTGCTTATTCAAGTCATAGAGCTTGGGAGATTAAACAGTTGGCTAGTTTTTAAACTAAGATTGAAAACTGGTAATATTCGTGTAGAAAAATGGTTCTTCAAATATTTCTTTTATTTATCAGTTTAAACATAGTAGCTTAGTGATGTTATTGCTTGTTCATATAAATCATGACAGGCTGTGAATGAAAACTTCCTGTAGCAAGTGCTTAAATGTTGTCTATGCTTATTAAAATCTACAATAGAAAACTATGTAGGATTCATGTAGAAAATAGATTGTTTATATTAAATCATTCCAGAAAGTGATAGAAACTGAGAAAACCTCTTGTAGCAGTAGAAAGATTGTATAAAACAATGAAATATGAAATTTCTCTATCATTTCTTTAAGAGACTAAGTTTTTATATTCAGTAAAGAGAAATATGGTCTTTAAAGGGCCAATTATCTAATCATGCACATATTTTAAATATTTCAAAACATTCTTTGATATTTCCACATCGCATCCGATTATATTAATAATTTTTATCCCTTTGGACATTAGGAAGTCAGGAGAATAGAGAATCTTTGAAGCCATGAAATGTCTCTTGACTCTTCATTGTATTTTTAACATGTATCATTTGAACTTAGTTCCTTGCTGGTAAGGCATTTGGTTAGACATTTTCACACATTTAGTGTGTGGCTCCAAATTTGGCATACACCGAGCATGTGGGAACCTCTAACTTTACTATTATGTGCTTTCTATTTTATTTCATTCTCTAGGATGATGCTCTTTGTGGCATGGCATTTAGAAATCCAAATATAAGATATCTCCAATGGTACAAATGGTGTGAACTATCATCTTTATCTTCAAATATAGGGAATTATTCAGAGACATTTATTTTCAATCTTTTAATCAATATGAATATGCCTTGAAATGGGGCGAGGACTGCAAGGACGAAGAGAATCTAGAACTTTTAAAGAAGAGTAGTGCGAAGTCTACTAGATGCAGACTTAGAGGGGCAGGATATATGGAACTTCTTGTAGAGGGGCAGAGGGGAACAAAGCACACCCCCAAAAAATGCACACCAAAATTGGGAAGCCAACATTGTAAACAAAACTCAAGGAAAAAACTACCTAAATATATAAATCTTAATAAAACTCTACCTTGGAATGTGCCTATAGCTAATCAAGTGAAGCCATTGACAGGTTGTGAGGAATATATGTTGATGAGAAAAAGTAGCTAACCAGAAAAATGTATCCTTCTCAACTACCAGCTTGTGACCACTATGAAGAAATCTCTAGTGACAATGTCCCACAAAAAGTCTTCAAGCAAACCTCGAATCAAAAGAGCCACTTTGCATCATAAAGTTCTGAAACCAACTCAAATGTGCTAAGATTGTGCTGCATATGATGATTTAAATTTTCATTAGACACCTCAGTATCTCATGCTTGGTTGTCTAAATAATTAACTAGAGCCAAGATTGGACAACCTTTACAAAGATTCTGAAAACAACATCCAACTGGAACTTCATCCAAACTTCTTTTTATAAAATATACACCATTAGATCCCTTTGCCTCAGCCATTAGTTCACTTAGCATTTCAATACTTTCCTCTTTGTTGCATGTCTCATGAGATGGGTCTGACCTGATACCATATTTAAAATAGAAACATTCTAACATCAGGCCACTATTGGAATATTTTAAGCACAACTCATTTTAACCATTTTCCTCACTAAATTTGAATACATCAAAATTTGGTTGCATGTGAAATATTTCATCATTTGTGAATGATCCATTTTTCTCAGCTTTTTTTCCAGCACTTTTATAATTTTCCAAACACTTAAACTGCAATAGTTCAACATCATCTTGGCTACAAATGAACTTAAATGATTCATAATCCACTTGTATATCAATACAAGAGATATCTTCTGACTTTTTATGACTATACACTTCTTCTTGAATCTTTATGCTAGCTCTTTATGATTGCTTGATTAAAAGCATTTTTTGGAATTACATCAAAAACTTCAAATGTGAAAGATTCAAAATCTAAAGAAAAATAATTCTTTAACAAAATTTTGTTCAGTTCGTAATCATGCATGTCATCAAAAGTTTTCTCAGTAGTAGTTGTAGCTGGCCAAGTTACCAATTCCGAGCTAGTTGCATGAAACAATCATCTATAGATCTAGAGGGATTATTTTCATCACCATATAAATAATAAACTCTTACAACATCAGAGGAAAAGAGATTCTTGAAATTGTTTTTCATTAAACACCATTAGATTTTGACAACAAGATATAGGTGGTACCATCTCTTCTATTTTTGCAACAAGACTCCTTTGCAAAGATTTATTTTTTTTAAAAAGGTTCTGGTTCTAAAAAAGCAATTTAGATTCTGTAATTTTAACAACACTTAGTACTTACACATTTCATTTCAGTTATGATCATATCATCCTCTACTTTAATAGTTTCTTTTTGTGCATCTTTTAGATTTTGCACTTGCATACATTTCAACAAGAACTTAACCTTGCATACATTTCAACAAGAACTTAACCTTGCATACATTTCAACAAGAACTTAACCTTGCATACATTTCAACAAGAACTTAACCTTGAGAAGTAATGCAACAATAAATACACATAACTAATTGTTATTAGTCAGCTAATATCTTTGAAGAATCTTTTCAAAAAAATTGGTTAAATCTTTCAACAAAACCCCTCATAGTTCATCTTCTTTCTTTTGCATTTGAAAGAATTTAAATAACAACTCATAAGTATCAACCATAGGTTTAAATCTTTCAAATAACCTTACTTTCAAACTATCCCAATCAGTAATGCATCCATACTCCAAATCTTGAAACCATTCCACATCTCCAATGAGGCTTTCAACAAACAACCAGACAAACACATCTTCTTCTTGATCTCCAAGAATGCCACAAGAAATTGTGAATGCTTTAAAATATAATCTTTAGGATCTTGGTTTTTATCTCCAACAAACTTTGGAAAGTGCTTTCTTGATCTTTTAGGCAAGGATGAGTGTTGGAGCAAAGCCAAGGTCCAATCTGAGCCCCCCATGGCTGGGCTACAACCAAAGCCATAACACATACTGGAATTTTTTGACCAAGAGAACTTTAAATGAAATATAGAGTCACCAACCTCTTTTGTAGGGGAGGTACCTTCAAGTTTCTAAGAAAATGTATCACCGACACTATGATTTCTTTTCCTAGAAGAGTCCCTAAAAAATTAGTTAGTTATAGATTTTTCCTTTCAAAAATGACTTTAAAATCAACTCACAAATACTTAGGTTGAGGGTATGTGCAAGATCATGAGGGGCCAAAAAGTGGCGATGTCAGTTCAAAACTTTGACAATGTAGTTGACGACTTTTTTTCACCTGAATTTGATAAAACAAAAAGGGTATCTTAAGGAGATTATCAGCTTTCTATCGATATAATTGCTGTCAAATTTTGAATTCAGTAAGTAATTATTAGTTATTTTCTAATTGAGCTATCTCTAAAGTGCTGATTTATATACTGATTGAAAAATGACTATAACTTTCATACGGTATAACATTTTTGAAATCCAAAAAATGCGTCACATTCTATGCTTCACCTACTATAAGGAAAAATTAAATAAAAATTGAATTTTGTAAAGTTTTGAATGAGTTAAGGTGGTTAGACACAGGAGTTTTTTTAATCTAAAAATGTTGTAGCAAAAAATTCATAATTAATTATTTTTTTCGAATAAAATTACAAAAAAATATACATCACATCCAGGCATGAGTCTACTACTTATATATAAAATCTTATAATAAAATATTATCATTTGATTATGATTAAGGTGGTCAGACATACACCTACTTCTTATTTTTTTCCTAAAATTTTTGTACTGCTGCATTGAAATCTATACTTTTCACCAACCATACTAACTTTTTCTCAAAAAGGGCCTAGTAGTTTAGAAACTACATTCAATTTTCTATAGATTCTATTCTTAAAAATTTTTCATATTAGGTTCATAGCTAGTTGAAATTTTCACATCAAGTTGACTAACCCTGATTTGCTAATTTTTCATTGCCACTTAAGGGCATAGTTTGGCCCCTCATGATCTTGCACATACCCTTGAAAGACAAAAAGAATGAAAAATTGGAAGCATTTACACTAAATGGATAATCCTCCTCTGAATTTTAGATGTACAACTCTCTCTTATGATTAAAATTTAATTTTTGAGAGTGTTCTTTTAACCAAAAATCATAAAAGGAAAACTAACACCTGATAATGGGCATGGTGCACATGGGAACATCAATTTAGATTGAAGAAAGCATAGAGGTGAATGATACAAATCTCACCCACTCACCGTTCACAAGAAATAATTAGAAAACTAACAACAGTTCTTTTGAAGGTGTGTGAACATCACAGACTCAAAGATCACAAAACAACAACACTTGTAGTTAATGCATAGTGAAATTATCCAAGGATGGCTACAATTAACATAAGAAAATAACAACCTTGAAGCAATACAATGAACACAAATTTTTATAGATTCTTTATCATTCCTAGACAAAAATCAAGAGTTCAACACTATAAATCCCTTGTACATACAAATCAAATTGTCCTCTAGGAAAAGTACCCTCTTGTTTCCTCTTATAGAGCTAAGAATGGAGAAAGACCCCTTCCCTGCAACATAGGTTTCCAGGAAAAAAAAATCTACCTTTTCCTTTGATGAGAACTACCATAAAAAGGCCTCTCCAAAAACCATTTCTTAAAAATATTCTTGGTCACAAAATTATATCCTCTTTTGTCCTTTTACCTTTTCGTATATATGATGTTCTTAAATCACTTCCTATCAATCAAACCTTCCAATTTTAACTTTGTGAATACAAAAATAACCTAAAATGCTACTAGTTGAAAGTTTATTGTGTTGTCATTGGATGCATAGGCAAGACAAGTGCCTATCAAAGTGAAACGAACTTAAACCAAGAAGAATTTTTCCAAAACAGTATGCAAATGAGGATACTTACAACTATCGTGTGTCAAATGTTCATTACTTGAATACATATCATGTCCAACTGTTACGGTTTAACTCTATTAGAATTTAGCTGAACATATATCTATAGCATCAAGACCATGGATTTCATTAGAAAAAAAATCCTCCACTAGAATATCTCATCTCTGCTTCTCTAGAGTCAAAAGCATCCCCTTCAGCACCTAAATAATTTTATAAATCCCAAACTGTCTAGAATTTCTTGAACTCAAATAGCTAGTAAGATTTTCCTGACTAGGATCATAAGATCCAGGATTCTCATCCTTGAACTAAGATATGTGTAGATCCATCAATCTCATGGAAAGAGGAAGCTCAGCTCTCAAAGGTATTGAAGCATGAACCAAGATGTCTGATTTCAAGTAAATATGTGTTTTTAGGGAAACTTCTCTAGTTCGGGCCTCAAATGCTTCTATCTTTAGCTCAAAGAGTCAATGTACACCCATGGAGACTTTCCTTCTCCATGTCTCTCGGCAATGTCTCAGCAAAATCATCCAGCTTCTTAAAAGGTTTGATTTCATTACTAATGGCTAGAAAGACATGCCCAATGCTTATGCTCTTCGGATTTTCATCTTGTGGAGATTGCACTCCACCCAAACCTAACCCATGAATAGATAGAAAGAAATCTGTAACATATCCATCTACTACTTTGTGATGAAGAAAGCCTCCTACAATCATTTCATTTTTTTTCTTGGGATTACATGATTTTGAGATGCACTGATGTAAAGATAGGGCTTCTCTTAGCATCACAAATATTGTATGAGAGGCTTCGGGAGTATAGGAACCACTCCATGCAAGGCATAAACCATTCGTTCTTTGGATATAGGGGCATTGACAAGGAAGCTTGATTGTATTTCTTGAAGAAATAAGAGAGTCAAATGAATTTTACATCTCATATATCTCTTCTGATTATATTGATAATTTTTATCTTTTGGACATCGAGGAGTCGGGAGAATAGAGAATTTTGGAAACCACAACATGTATCATTTGAGCACACTTTATAACTATCTCACTCGGTTCCTTGTTGGCAAGGCATTCGGTCTGACATTTTTACATGCTCGGTGTGCGGCTCCATATTTTGCATACACCAAGAATGTGGGAACCTCTAATTTTACCATTTTGTGTTTTCCATTTTATTTCATTCTCTAGGACGAAGCTCTTTGCGGCATGGTGTTCAACAATCCAAATATAAGATCTCTACAATGGTACAAATGGTGTGAATTAACATATTTATCTTCAAATAAAGGGAATTCTTCAGAGATGTTTCCTTTCAAACTTTTAATCAATATGAACACTTGGAGTGACAAAATGTGGTGCATGGAAAATTTTAAAATTGGGCTAGTTTCAATAATTAGGGTAAATAGTGTGTGGGCTTGTAGAACACCACAAATTTTCACTCACACAATGGGGTTATGTGGATTCAAAATATTAGAAAAACCTTTTGATTTAAGGGCCCGTTTGGGGGCTAGAATTAACTGGAATTGACATTATCTAATTTTGGATAATGTCAATTCCATATTTTTGTCCATCCAAAAAATTGGAATTGGAATTTGGAAATTCCAATTGTGCTCCAAAATGGGCATTTGCATCTTCCACTCAAATAGGTGGAATTGGAATTTCAAATTCCAATTCCAATTTTTATAAAACCAAATTTAATATTTCATGGGATCCGTGACTATAAGGATGTATATTATATTGCTATAAGGATGTATATATATACATGTGTGTGTATACATACAAGTGTATATATATACACATGAATGTGTGTATATATACACATGTGTGTATTTATGTATACACATGTATATGTGTATACATGTGTGTGTATATATTTGTGTGTATATACACATGTGTGTGTATATGTGTGTATGTGTATATGTGTAGATGTGTGTATACATGTGCACATGTGTGTATGTGTATATATATACACATATGTGCATGTGTATACATGTATACATATATACACATGTGTATGTGTATATACACATGCGTGCATATCTGTATATAGACACACATGTATGTGTGTATATATATAGACTGTTAGTGCCTGCAAAAAGTCTCATGGCTCTAGCCCTTTTCTTCTGGTCTTTGCAATTATTTTGGTATCTGCCTTAAACCCTAAGCTTAGAAAATTAAAAAATGTAGCCGTTGGTTAGAAAAGCCCAGGCCTTGTTCTAATTTCAAGTTACCTTTTTTGGGTCACTTAAAATCCCTTTAGCGCATGTGCTTTAATATTTTGTCACCCCATGGGGTCATGCCTTTGATTTTTTTTTTCTAAGTCTCTAACCCCCGGCGGCCTTTAATTTTCCTAAGTCCCAGTGCTAATATTTTTCCTAAGTCTCAGCAATTAATATTTCCTAATGTTTCAACTTAATCTTTCCTGGGCCTGGGTCTGACACCTTCTTGATCCAGTGGCGGGCATAAGTTCTAATAAGATTTGTCAGAGGCTTGTGATCTTACGCCAGCCATTGATTCCTTTTCATGACATAACCTCTCAATGCAGGTGGCTCCACTGCTAGGTAAGCACAGGTGGCGTCTCCTCATTGGCCAAGATAAAAAATGAAGTGGTAGAGTTGTCAGAGTGACCTGTGAGCGAAGGAAAAGTTACTTGTCTGCTTGTCAGATTCTATGACATGGTGGTCCCTGATTCGTTGGAGTATCCTATGCAGCACAGTGGGGTCCCGCTCTGTGATATTGGCTAAGATTCCAGATCAACGGTTGGCATATAAGCGCATAGAATCTTTTGAGCCCTTGAGATCATGTGCCATTTGTTCGATCCTCTAGGTGTTCGTGTCAGAGATAAGGGTGGGTCCAAAATAACACGTAGGCATAGTTGGCAATTTTTTATTGGTCCATGATTTAATGTGTTGGCAGTTGTTAGTGGGACCTAGTTTTTGGCTTGTCAGAGGGTCCTGACATCTGTAGAGAATCGATGACAGGCGTAAGTTCTTAAGGAATGTGTCAGACCCATGAGATCTTCAGACAACTGTCGATTTTACCTTTTTTAGAGGTGACAAAATATGGCAGGTCCATTGCTATGTGTACACAAATGGCATCTCCTCATTGGTCAACGTGGATGATAAAGCAGCGTGGGGACATTGTCAGAAAAGTTGGTGATGAGGACAGAATCGATGGTTGGCATATGATCTCATGGGTTGTGTCAAAGCCATGAGATCTTGCGCCCGCTGTCTGATTTAAAGGCTTACTGATTGTGGGTCCTTTGTCAGTGATGACCGGGTGGTTTCAGCAAATAGCATAGTGACAAGTGGCATAAGTGGGCCCAAGTGGGGGTCTAAAGGTCTGGCGGTCCTAATAAATGTTTAGTAGCTCTGAAAATTTTTTGAAGGTTCGCTCGTTCACAAAGAAAGGTGGCAATGTTCTAAAAGAGCTGGTGATTTAGCGAATAGTGTCTTCGCGTAACCGCTAAACTAAGTGGCAAAAAGATAAACTATTTTGCGAACTGGTGAAATCCTTCAGTCACCAATTCGCTAAGTTTGACTGGGGTCTTTTTAAAAGATAAGTCATAAAGCCTGGGAAAAGGAAGGATCTGATGGCCGTGACTTAAAGTTGATCCAGATTTAAACATGGACTGCCAATTTGCTATTGGCATTTTGAAAGTAGCCATTTAATTTCAAATTCAAATTTGTAAAGGGTTTCTTGTGACCAGAAGGACTAAAATTCAATGTTTGAACAACTGGAGTTGGTGGAAATGATTTTCAAACTGTTGCAGTGTGGTCCAAGGTGTTCTATGATTGTTTGCAGGGGTTTGTACTGTGTTCTTTGTGCTTGAGGCGTGTTACAAGTGGTCGAACAGGTTTACAAATTGGGCATTTTCATGGTTCTCAGTACTTTCTCAGTGGTATTGTCATGATTGAGGATCATTCCAAGATCTATTTTCTCCTGGTTGCCTGGGTTTCTTCCCCTGCATTTAATTTTTTAACTGATTTGGTTGTTTCAGTGGATGAAACCCTACCCCTAGTCATCCGAAGCTTGTTGCATCCTATTTTGGGGATTCCAAGATGACTAGTGGTGGTATATATTGAAGAAAGTAGTATTTTGTAAGGGTTGTTGTTGATGGTATTATACTGAATAAGGAGAGCTTGGATTTAGGGTTTTGTTTCTCTTTGCATTTTGTTGCTCTGGTAATGTATTGATTCTAAAAGTTAATGAGAATACACTTGAATTCCTATCTCAAACTTTTGATTGTCTTCTTATTTTGATTATGGATTCATATATGTTAAGGTCACAAAGTGGATTAGCATATGGTAAACAAAGAGTATTGTGAGATTAGCTTGGAGTTCCTAACAAAGTTAGGATTAAAGTCTTTAGGGTGATTTCAGTGAGTTCATTGTTAGCTTGGAATTTGATGATCAGGTTTGGGAGTGAGGGGAGTAATAGGCAAAGCACTTACTCTGAGTTCATGTGTGTTTGAGTTAAGGTTTTATTTGATATATGTTATCAAGTGACTCTTTGCCCTAGGTTAAGGCATTGATCTATTCTTTGGAAGCAGTCCATCATCATCAATCACACACACATTTAAATGATAAAATCTTTAATCAATTAGTAAGGGGTATAATTGTCTATTAGTTAGTGATTCCTTTCAAGAAGTGAATCAAGGGTACACCCACCTAAGCATCTTGGCTCAAAGTGTAGGAGGATCTCTTTGATCCTTGTTAATTGGCCCTCTTCCTTGTAGACTTTGGAGTGGTGATAGAGTTAAAGTTATATTAAAGTTATCCATCAAAGTATAAATCTACAAGTTGAAGATCAAAGGGAACTCCCAAAAAAATGGTGACTCTACTGGGGAGAACAACAATGAAGAAGTATATCTATTAGGATCTCTGGTTGGGGTTATATTGTTATATTCAAAATCTTTTGTTGACTAGATTGATTTACCCATCCGAGTCACCAACGAAATGGTGACTCTACTGGGGAGAGTCTAGAGATAAAAGTTTGCAAAGTGCACTCTTGTTTTCCTGTTGTATTTAGTTGAAAGATTTCCCATCTAGGTGGGTGGCAACTCTAAAGGTTAGAACCAGTGTCATATTGTAAATCATGGAAAAGAGAAGGAATACTAGGTCTTTTGTCAAGAAGAATCCAGAGGTCACTCTGGAACAATTGCCTAGACAAGAGAAGAAGAGTTGGATCAGGAGGAATGGTGAGTCTACTAGTTCTCCCATAAGAGAGTAAAGAAATACCAGAGGTAGAGCACCACATGTTTCCTCAAGTGAGGAAGGTTCACAAGACAAAGTTTCTAGATCAGATGGTGGTCACTCTGAAGATAAATTTTATGATACCCCAGAGGTTGTATTTCAAGACAAGGGTTCATTGCCTGTAGGTCAGGATGAACAAGCCAGAGAGATGGGTTTTGAGATTGATTTAGATCTTGATGAAGATAATTTCAGAAGGGAGCCCATGAGACCAAGGCAAGTGCATTTCCCATATCAGCATCCTACTGATGTGGAAGTGTCATCAAGCTCTAAAGACAACATGATAGATCCACATGACCTAAATGCACTTAGGTTGTAGTTGGTAGAGCAGGATGCCATATACAAAAGGTTACAAGAGGAGAGAGAGGCTGAAAAAGTGAATGCTCTAATGGAGAGACAGTCTCTTCTTAGAAAAATTAATGAAATGAAGGAGAGAAACAAGATGCTTGCTTCTACTCCTAGGGTGTTGTAGCATGATGTTTTTGGTTATCTTGAAGCTCTAAGAAGTGAGCAGGAATGTTTGTTGCAAGACCATGAGTTTGATGAAGAAGGCCTATGATTAGACAAGTGCAAAGTTATGCTCCTTTGCCTAAGGGTAAGAATGGACATGAGATCACTAGGCCTACTATAGTTATTAATGAAAAAGGAAAGTAGAAGATGGTGGGTGTCCAAATAAGCAAACCAGTGACAATACCAGGGATCCCACCACCTAAATCAAATAGGGAGATAGAGATAGAAAGAAAAAGAAAAGATGATGAAGCTCTTGCTCAAGAGTTGGAAAAAGCTAAAGTTGATGCTGCTATTGCAGAGAAAAGAAGAAAGATCCAGTTCTTGAAGGCTTCATCAGCTAATGTTCATGGCCCTTCTGCTACTGAACTAGGTATGCCATCTCTGAACACTACTGTTCCACTTAGCAATGATACTACTAGTAATCTAATTCCTAATGTATCTACAAAATCATTTGCTGATCCTAATAGATAGTCAAATGTGCAAGTGGGTGGGAATGTAGATAAAAATAATTATAGTGGGAACACTAGTTTAGGATTTCAAAGAAGACCTATGCAACTAGAAGGCTATAGGCAAATTAGTTTTGATAGGATACCAGGCTACCCAAATGCTTTTCCAAATGATATAAGAGATAAGGTACCTAGGTGTGCTGGTAATAATGCTATTAGTTGTGAGGAGTATCTTAGGTTATTTGTTGATATGCTTAATGATTATGAGGTAGAGCATGAGGATGTAGTCATGAAATTGTTTGTTCAATCTCTAATGGAGGATGCTAGAGATTAGTTTAAGAGACTTCCTGATAAATGTATTGATACTTGGGATTCTTTTGAGAGATGTTTTAAAGAGCAATATGGTGATAGGCCTAATGCTAGTTTCATGTTAAATGAATTCAATACCATAAGGAAAAATCAAAATGAGTCTGCAGCTGAATTCAATATGAGATTTTAGAAGGGCATGCATAAGTTGTTCCAAGTTATGTGGTTAGATGACAATGTCTATCTGACCACATACTTCAATGCATTTGATGGAAAGATGGGATACTTGTTGAGGGACAAAGAACCAAGAACTCTTAGATATGCTTTTAGGATTGCTGTCAACATTGAGAACAATATGAAGATATCAGGAAAATTGGGTGGGAAGAGAGATGACCCTAAGTTGTTTGGAGACAAGAAATACAAAAAATAAAATGATAGGAATGTTGGAACTAGGAGGCAAGAAGAAGATAAATTGGATAAGGTGCTCAATGCATTGAAAGATTTGAAGGCACCTACAAATAGGAACATCAGTGCTCCTACCAATGAAAAGCCTCAGTTCAACAACAATTTCAATAAGTAGAATAGATTGCAGAATTAACCTTACAACACCCAATGGAAGGATGGCAAGCCTGTTGTCCCTATTGTAAGAGGAAACAATGATAGACGTGTCCCTGACCCTCTACAAAAAGCTTCAATAAATGTCATGGAGGACATACCTTGGTGTGTTGCATGCCAGTCCCCTCATTCTGTAGAGCATTGTGTTGTTGCACATTCTATGGCTGCAAATCAAGATTGTGGCAATGAGGAGATAGATCAAGAAGAAGATCAAGATGATGTTGGATGCAACATGGCTACTTCATATCTAGGATATGAAGATGATTTTGATTTTGATGAAGAAGTAGATGTAAATCTGAAGAGACAAAATCAAGCCCTTTTTCATCAAGAGGTTTTTTCTAATAGTGAAGACATTGATAAGAAGATGTGTAACATGAACTCTTCTTCTGAGCTAGTAAATTTAAGAAGACCTTCTAGAGAAGAGATGGATAGAATTACTGCAAAAATGATTGCCCAAGTGAAAACTAGGGGCTTGGTGGCAAGGGATACAAATGGAAAAGCTATAGGAATGTTTATAAAGAGTGCCAACCCCAGAGAGCCTAATGAGAACAAATCAAAAGGTGATCACATGGTGAAATTCAAGAATGTAAGAGGTAAGAATTGTGAGCCTAAGGGAGTTGGAGTTGAAAGATTTTCTAGTGAGATTGAGAAGCCAGTTAACACAATGGCTAAGATTAAAAAAATGAGGGTGGCCAATACACCTAATGTATCAGACAAACAAAGAGGTACTAAGGCAGTGCAGATTGAGGTTCCTCCCACTGCTCTGGTTGATATGTTATCTGTATTGTCCCAAATTACAGTTAAGGTTCCATTGTCAGAATTGTTGAGGATCCCTGAACACAAAGACAGAGCTATTGCATGGGTAGATAATGTTCATAATAATGATGTTGCATGAAATGGATCTCAAGATAAAGCTTTGAAAGGTGTTGCTGCTCAAGGAATTGTATCTCAAATTCCTCCTATATACTTGGATAGTTTTGTCAATGCTAGCCTTGAAAAAATTGATCCATTATTTTTAAGTGTCTTTGTGAATGGAATGAAGTTAAGAAATTGTATGATTGATAGTGGTGCCTCTACAACTATTATGCATTTTAAGATTATGGAAAGGTTGGGCCTTAAAGTTGATACAGTTCAAGGTAGATGTTGCACAATGGATTAGAGGGAGGTACTAGTCATTAGGACTATCAATGCAATGCCATATAGGCTAGCAACATATCCAGAGAAAGAGTTAACAATGAGTGTTTTGGTGGTGGACATCCCTCCTCATTATGGGATGCTACTATCTAGAAGGTGGAGTGCTGCCATGGGTGGAAGTTTATAGTGTGATTTGTCTTATGCCACTTTCAAGATTGATGATCAATTTTTCAAGATTGATCGAGAGCCAAGAGTATACCACATGATTGAAAGGAATATTGACAATGAGACTACATGTTTTGTGGATACTGATATTAATGCTTTTAGGGCAGAGATCCCTGTACTTGAGAAGGAACCTATTTTGTCACCTATCTCTATTGAGGTAAGTGTTAATTCTATGAAGGGTGATTTGTGGGTAATGTATTTTGATGGTGCAAATCGCAAGGATGGAGCAGGAGTAGGTATTCTACTTATTTCTCCTAATGGAAACACCTACAAATTTTCTTTCACATTAAATTTCTTTTGTACCAACAATATAGCAGAATATGAGGTATTTTTGTTAGGACTGAGGTTGGCACAAAAACATGGAATTAAATGCATAAAGGTTATTGGAGACTCTGAATTAGTGGTGTCCCAAGTCAGGTCAGTATATGCTTCCAAGAACAAAAGGTTAAAACAATATAGGAATGCAGTTTGGGATTTGATTGAACATTTTGATGCCTTCAATATTGAGTGGAAGGATAGGAGTAACAATAAGATGGCTGACTTGTTAGCTAGTATAGCAATCAATCCCAATGATATTACTTTTGTTGGTCTCTCTAAAGTTGAAATTCAGGCTAGGCCTAGTGTACCAGACAATATTGAAAATTGGCAAGTTTTTGATGATGATAATGATATCTTGAAGTTTATGAGTTGTGAGGATCAGTATCATGATCGGGAATTTGATTGTTCGGCCTTGGTTGAGTCAATAGAAGGAAAGGAGGTTGTCTTTGGCAATGAAGTCATTCAACTTAAAACTAACAAGGTGCCCAAGGGGCTTGTTGTTTTGGAAACTATGTTTGATAACCAGGATAGAGTTCAAAAGAATATAAAAAAAGATCATGCTAATCTAGAGGAGATAAATCTTGGAACACATGAGGCACCTAAGAAGGTATATATTGGTAGGGACATGTCTCATAATGTGAGAAAATCTCTGATTGAATTACTAAGAAAATTCAGGCATGTTTTTGCATGGTCATATGATGACCTAAAGGTTTATAGAGAGGACTTATTTCAGCATATTATTCCTTTGAGAGAAGATGCTAAACCTTTCCGGCAAAAACAAAGGCCTATCAATCCTACTTTAGCACCCAAGATGCAAGAAGAGTTAATGAAGCTGAGAGATGCTAGAATTATCAAGCCTATAAGGCACTCTTCTTGGGTTTCAAACCTTGTTCCTGTGAGGAAGAAAAATGGTGACATCAAGCTTTGTGTGGACTTCAAGAATTTGAACATCAGCTCATTAAAGGATAACTATTGTCTGCCCAATATGGAAGCTATGCTACAAAGGGTAATTGGATCAGAATTGATGTCTATGATGGATGGTTTCTTTGGTTACAATCAGGTAATTGTCAAAGAATCAGAACAGTTTAAGACAACTTTTACAACACCTTGGGGGACATATGTTTATGTGAGAATGCCTTTTGGTCTCACAAATGCCAGTGCTACTTTTCAAAGGGCAATGGATGTTGCCTTTTCAGATTTTATTGATTATTTCTTTGTTGTTTATCAAGATGATTTAACTACCTATTCCAAGAGAGAAGAAGATCATTGTACTCATTTAGAGAAAATATTTGTGAGGGCTTTAGAATATGACATTTCACTAAACCCAAGGAAATGTGCATTTGGTGTCACTGAAGGTAAGTTGGTTGGCCACTTAGTTGGGAAGCAAGGAGTGAGAATTGACCCTGAGAGGGTAGAAACTATTGATAAAATTCAGAGACCAAAGAATGTTAAAGGGATTCAATCCTTCTTTGGTCAAGTAAACTTCTTGAGAAGATTTGTAACAAACTTTGCTAAGGTCACTAGACCTATATCCAAGATGTTGAAGAAGGGATCTGCAATCAATTGGGAGGGTGAGCCTGATGAAGCTTTCAAAAATATCAAGCAGGCTATCAAAGATGCACCTGTGCTTAAGGCACTTGATTATGGTATCCCAATGCATATCTTTTCCTTTGCATCTTTTCATACCATTGCTGCAGTTTTGTTACAAAAGAATAAGGATGGTTTTGAGTAGCCTATTGCATTTTTTAGTAAATCTTTGCAAGTTGCTGAATTGAAGTATGACATAAATGAGAAACAAGCATATGCACTTGTGAAGGTAGTCAAGGCTTTTAGGTGTTACTTGATGGGGGCATTTGTGATTGCTTTTGTGCCAAGTGCAGATGTGAAGGATATTTTCTCACAGCAAGAGGTGTCTAGAAGAAGATGCAGATGGATCAATAGGATCCAAGAATTCAATGTTGATGTCCAGATTACCAAGTTGGTTAGAGGAAAAGGATTGGCAAAACTGATGGCTCAATCCAATCTTGATGCAAATCAAATAAATCATTCTAAAATTGATTATACATGCGATATGGATGATTGTGTTTGGTATCAAGATATCATCTATTATCTAAGAAACATGAAGTCTCCAACAGACATGGATGACAATAAGAAGAGGACATTAAAATTATAGGCCATCAAGTATGTAATTATGAAATATAAATTGTATAGAAATAATTTAGATTGCATAATTTTGAAGTGCATTGATGAGGATTAGACTAACAAGTTGTTAAAGGAAATGCATGAGGGAGTTTTTGGTGGGAATTATATGGGTAAAACAACTGCTCATAAAATCTTGAGAGCAAGGTTCTGGTGGCCTACAATCTTCAAGGATGTAGAACAATTGGTAAGGAGGTGTGATGCTTGTCAAAGGTTCTCTGGTAAGCTTAAATTTTCAGGCAACATGCCTTTGAGGCCAGTAGAGGTACAGGCTGCTTTCCAACAATGGGGAACCGATTTCATAGGGGAGCTACCAAACAAGTCAAGTGGAGGACACTCTTGGATCTTAGTTGCTACTGATTATTTTACAAAGTGGGTAGAAGCTATACCTACAAGAAATTCAACTAGTAAGGTGGTGACTAATTTCTTATTGAACAATATTGTCACAAGGTTTGGTTGCCCTGAGAGAATAGTAAGTGATAATGCCATGTGCTTCAGGTCTGCTGAATATAAGGACTTTTGCAAAGGTTTAGGAATTCAGATTTCTTATTCCTCACCTTATCATCCACAAGGAAATGGTTAAGCAGAATCTACTAATAAGAGTTTGATTAAAATCCTAAAGAGGATTCTTGAAAAGAATAAGAAGGCATGGAATTCAAAACTGCCATTAGCTGTATGGGCTGATAGGGTAATTGTGAAGAAGGAAATTGGTTGTGCACCATTTGACTTAGTATATGGAATACATGCAAGAATTCCTCAGAATAATTTATTGGAAATGTACAAGTTTGTTCAGTTATATGATGATGATGTAGATGATGAGATGCAGTTAAGAATTGAGGATCTCATCAGGCTGGATGAAACTAGAAGAGAGTCAACTGCAAGGAATGCCAAATTGCAGTTGCAGGTTAAGAATTTGTATGACAAGAAGACTGTTGAAAGAAGGTTTGAGCCTGATGACCTAGTATTAATTTGGAATGCCAGACTGGAGGATAAGGGAAAACATGGAAAGTTTGATCCCATCTAGCTAGGGCCATATCAAATTCATGAAAAATGGGGCCAGGATTCATACATTGTCAAGGAACTGAATGGTAATGTTCAAGAATTGCCTGTTCATGGACAATTTTTGAAAAAATACTTCTTTTGAAGTATTCTATCTTCCATGAGTAGTAGTTAGGTTGTGTATATGTGTATAGCCTTGTAAATTTTGTAATTTTGTCTGGTCCTTGGTCCTGTTTTGTCTAAGTTGCATTTTCTGCCTTGCTTGTTCCCTGTTGTCTGCAAATTTTTGCCTGTGGGTGGTTTTCTTTAACCAGTGATTCTAATTTCTTTCTATGCCTACAAGAGCCACACATCCCCAGACAGAGCCACTGTTACTACTTGCAAAAAGTCTCATGGCTCTAGCCCTTTTCTTCTGGTCTCTACAATTATTTTGGTATCTGCCTTAAACCCTAAGCTTAGAAAATTAAAAAATGTAGCCGTTGGTTAGAAAAGCCCAGGTCCTATTCTAATTTCAAGTTACATTTTTTAGGTCACTTAAAATCCCTTTAGCGCATGTGCTTTAATATTTTGTCACCCCGCGGGGTCATGCCTTTGATTTTTTTTTTCTAAATCTCTAACCCCCGGTGGCCTTTAATTTTCCTAAGTCCCAGCACTAATATTTTTCCTAAGTCTCAGCAATTAATATTTCCTAATGTTTCGACTTAATCTTTCTTGGGCCTGGCTCTAACACCTTCTTGATCCAGTAGCAGCTGTAAATTCTCATAAGATTTGTTAGAGGCTTGCGATCTTATGCCAGCCATTGATTCCTTTTCATGACATAACCTCTCAATGCAGGTGGGTCCACTACCAAGTAAGCACAGGTGGCATCTCCTCATTGGCCGAGATAAACAATGAAGTGGCAGAGTTGTCAAAGTGACCTGTGAGTGAAGGAAAAGTTACTTGTCCGCTTCCCAGATTCTATGACGTGGCGGTCCTTGATTCGTTGGAGTGTCTTATGCAGCACAATGGGGTCCCACTCTATGATATCGGCTAAGATTCCAGATTGACGATTGGCATATAAGCACATAGAATCTTTTGAGCCCTTGAGATCATGCACCATCCGTCCGATCCTCTAGGTGTTCATGTTAGAGATAAGAGTGGGTCCAAAATAACACATAGGCACAGTTGGTAGTTTTTGATTGGTCCATGGTTTAATGTGTTGGTAGTTGTCAGTGGGACCTAGTTTTAGGCTTGTTAAAGGGTCTTGACATCTGCAGAGAATCGACGATGGGCGTAAGTTCTTAAGGAATTTGTCAGACCCATGAGATCTTTAGACAACCGTCGATTTTACCTTTTTCAGAGGTGACAAAATATGGTGGGTCCATTGCTACGTGTACACAAATGGCATCTCCTCATTGGTTGACGTGGATGATAAAGCAGGGTGGGGACATTGTCAGAAAAGTTGGTGACAAGGATGGAATCGATGGTTGGCGTATGATCTCATGGGTTGTGTTAGAGCCATGAGATCTTGCATCCACCATCTGATTTAAAGGCTTATTGATTGTGGGTCCTTTGTTAGTGATGACCGGGCGGTTTTAGCAAATAGCATAGTGACAAGTGGCATAAGCGGGCCTAGGCGGGGGTCTAAAGGTCTGGCAGTCCTGATAAATGTTTAGCGGCTCTGAAAAATTTTCAAAGGTTTGCTTGTTCACGAAGAAAGGTGGTGATGTTCTAAAAGATCTGGCAATTTAGCGAACACTATCTTCGCGTAACTACTAAACTAAGTGGTGGAAAGATAAAGTGTTTTGCGAACTGGCAAAATCCTTCAGTCGCTAATTCGCTAAGTTTGATTGGGGTCTTTTTAAAAGATAAGTCATAAAGCCTGGGAAAAGGAAGGATCTGACAGCTGTGACTTAAAGTTGATCTAGATTTAAACGTGGACAGTTGATTTGCTGCTAGTGTTTTGAAAGTAGCCGTTTAATTTCAAATTCAAATTTGTAAAGGGTTTCCTACGACCAGAAGGACTAAAATTCAATGTTTAAACAGCTGGAGTTGGTGGAAACAATTTTCAAACTATTGCAGTGTGGTCCAAGGTGTTCTATGATTGTTTGCAGGGGTCTGTACTGTGTTCTTTGTGCTCGAGGCATGTTACAGGTGGCCGAACAGGTTGACAAATTGGGCATTTTCATGGTTCTTGGTACTTTCTCAGTGGTATTGTCATGATTGAGGATCATTCCAGGATCTATTTTCTCCTAGTTGCCTGGGTTTCTTCCCCTGGATTTAATTTTTTGACTGATTTGGTTGTTTCAATGGGTGAAACCCTACCCCTAGTCATCTGAAGCTTGTTCCATCCTATTTTGGGGATTCCAAGATGACTAGTGGTGGTATATATTGAAGAAAGTAGTATTTTGTAAGGGTTGTTGTTGATGGTATTATACTGAATAAGGAGAGCTTGGATTTAGGGTTTTTTTTCTCTTTGCATTTTGTTGCTCCGGTAATGTATTGATTCTGAAAGTTAATGAGAATACACTTGAATTCCTATCTAAAACTTTTGATTGTTTTCTTGTTCTAATTGTGGATTCATATATGTTAAGGTCACAAAGTGGATTAGCATATGGTAAACAAAGAGTATTGTGAGATCAGCTTGGAGTTCCTAACAAAGTTAGGATTAAAGCCTTTAGGGTGATTTTAGTGAGTTCATTGTTAGATTGGAATTTGATGATCAGGTTTTGGAGTGAGGGGAGTAATAGGAAAAGCACTTACTCCGAGTTCATGTGTGTTTGAGTTAAGGTTTTAGTTGATATATGTTATCAAGTGACTCTTTGCCCTAGGTTAAGGCACTAATCTATTCTTTGGAAGTAGTCCATCATCATCAATCACACACACATTTAAATGATAAAATCTTTAATCAATTAGTAAGGGGTATAATTGTCTATTAGTTAGTGATTCCTTTCAAGAAGTGAATCAAGGGTACACCCACCTGAGCATCTTGGATCAAAGTGTAGGCAGATCTCTTTGATCCTTGTTAATTGGCCCTCTTCCTTGTAGACTTTGGAGTGGTGATAGAGTTAAAGTTATATTAAAGTTATCCATCAAAGTATAAATCTACAAGTTGAAGATCAAAGGGAACTCCCAACACAGACATATACACACCATATTCAAAGAAATTAAAATTCCTTACGCATCTTCTCAGTCATCTTCTGGGTGAACCAAATGGGTCAGCCCATATTCCGAAAATCATTTTTCAGGATTTGTATCTTCCAAAATTGCAGCATCTTCTAGAATTGACTATGTCCAGTATTTGGTATTCCAGCACTCAAACGGACCCTAACTGAACATCTATAATATTTTATCATTTTTAACATTCTTTCTTGTTTTTAACTAATAATAATGACTTTTATATTTTTCTTACAATCTCATAGATTACACCTGGAGCAAAAGCAACAATTTCTATGCTCGTGCACAACATGTGATGATTTTGTCTGTTGCATATTGATTTCTTGTACCCAAAATTCAATTAGAATTCAATTAAGCACATTGACTTCTCTATACATCCACTATATTAGAATTAAATTGATTGCTCCCTAGATCTGCTACGATTTGATGTTTATGAAATACTAAAAATAGGGGAAAAATGTCAATGGGCCCTTAGTCTACTACTAATGAAGTTGAATGGTTCTAAATGAGCCCACCAGAGATCAAGTCTTGTTGCATGCATAGCTCTGACACCATAAGGGATGAGGTTGGGATTGTGCCCTAGGCAAATTTTGGCAAAATGGATACCCCTCAGTCCTTGGCTCCTAGTTGAAGAGGTTCTCTGAACCTTCAACAAAAACAAAAGAGAGGGGGGGGGGGGGAGGGGACAGAGTTGAAAAATAAAGAAAAAAAAAACACAATGTTTTCTAATTCTTACACCAATTAGATTTTGTAGACCTAATTCTAAGATTATATTAGGTAATTATTATAGAGGTTACAAGGTCCAATATAATTCATACACAATCATTAAATTACTTAGGTAATTTTAAAACTATAAGTTAATAATCATGTAAACTATGACTAAAATCCATAAATTATGCATTACACTAAATGTACAACCTCATAGTGCACAAAGAAACATATAGTTTTAGCTTGTTCAGTTATAAATATACTGAGTTTATAACATGTGCAATCTACGCATAGTGGTGAGCTAGAGTAAACAATCTACATGGAGATCTTTAACTGGCAAGTGAATTATAATGCATGGCAATGAGGCACGTGCATCACTTATTAACACTCCTCCTTGATGTCAAGACTCATAGTTCAATCTCAAGGCACTCAAAACTAATCCTTGAAACTCACTGCGTAACTTTTCATCACTATACTCTTATAGACTAATATAGTATGCTTAGATAATAGAAGTAAACTATATATTTACTCATCTCTCTACTTCATGAAATATTTTCAAGCTTAGTCTTCCCATCCTTTTTATAACATAGAGAAGACTCATGACACTTCCATGTGCTAATTAGAATAAGTATTCATCGACTACTTCACTCAAACATCTGAACCTTATTTCACCGTCATCTCTTTTGACATGGAAACTTTTAGGTTTGTATAATATTTTCAACATCTTTGTAACCCTTTGCTAGTAGGATCTTTATTCCAATAGTATTTTTAGAGTGATTCTTTAGCCCACAAATTCTACAAGGGTGAAGGTCCCAACAATTATCCTCTTTATGTCCTATCCTATGAGAATGAGAACACTTCATGCATTATGTTCCTTGAGCTAATTTATGTGAACCCACAACACTTGCAACATCAGATCTATCTTTCAAGTACCATATCCAAGGCTTGCATATTTTGGCCTCAAAAAAGGTTGAATGGGATCTCTTGTGCCTTTTTCATGCTTTCCTAATCCTCTTCCTTTATATGTCATTTTCTACAACATCTACCAACTAATGTTATTTTCAAAGCATCCTTTATTTTTAGTATTACAGTATTTTCTTGCAAAATTTGAAGACTCATCCATGTCCTTATCTTTAACTTCACAATATTTACCAGAACAAACCTTATATACATTGTTCATATATCAAATGATTGATCAAAAGGAACAAAATAATTTTTTTGTCGCACATGAAACTTTACAAACAAATGACTTTACTTTCAAATGCTCATTTTGTTTTTTAAGCAATTTTAATTAGTTTTCCAAATCTTCATTCTCCTCCTTGACTTCATCAAATAATTTAAAATTTTCCTTCAATTTTGAATTTTTCCTTTTTAACTTTTTCCAATTCTTTCTCAAGATTCTTGATTTCACATAAATATTCACACTTTTCTTTTTCATTTAAAAAAAAATTGTCTACTAATCCTAAATTATGGGTTTTTAATTTTTCCAATTCATTCAAAATATCCTTCTTGCAAATTAAATTTGCATTCTCATTTTTAGCATTTTTGTCCAATTTTCCCCATTGTAAAAACAATTTTTGAACACAAGTAAATTTCCTGATATTTGAAAATCTTTCCCTTTGCAAGCTCGACTTCAATAATTAAAACTTTTGCTTTCTTGTGGAGCTTACCAAATATTTTTTACTTTTAACAACAATTCAAATTTTAATGAAATTTCTCAAAAAGAATACAATGATTACCTTCAATTTTCTCCATGATGCTTACATATAATAAACTAGTATTTTATCCTTAAATCTAGCAGTTTGCTCTTTTATAAAAATCATCAATTTTTGCCTTAAATACACATAATTTACTTCATCAACCTAGCTCTACAATTCCTCCTATCCAATATTTCTATAAAATATAGTGATGAAGCTTCTCGCACCCAAGAAATCTCACCTTCTCTAATACTAGTCATAGATATTGAAAACATGGGAAAATAGAGCTAAAAACCAAAGCACACACAAAATTTTCAACACAAACACAATATTTTCTTATTCTTCCACCAATTACATTTAGTGGACGGTGAGGCTCATGCATCACTTCTTAACAATGTTAACCAATGAGATATGTTAGCCAATATTTTCTTAGACTTGATCATGAAGATTTTCTTATGGATCATGAATTTGATGGTGAAACATTGATAATAAAAATATGTATGATCAAATCCAAAAATATTGTGAAAATATCATGATTTTAGTTGGTGTAACAATGACTATATTTATGTAGTGCAATCCTCATAGTGTAATGATTCTACTATTCCTCTCACTACTCCCTCTTTTGGTATCAACCATTTCATGCTATCTCCCATGATGAACTAAATGCCTTTTGTATGTGATTTAAGTTTTGACTGTTTTTATTCTTGGAGTGGTGTTATTTATAGACAGTTGTAGGAATAGTAGTGTGAAATATAATTCATAGTGAGCTGAAACTATATTGTATGTGAATGATTGTGATTCTAGATTTTAAATATAAAGAGATATCCTTTGCTCAATGTTGATGTATCCAATTTGTGAACCATGATAAAAACTTGGCTTTTGTCTTTTTCATTCATTTTGAGTTTTCTCGTGTTTGATTTATTTTATCTTCTCTTACCTATATTTTGTTTTCTTTTACTCAATAATTAGTATCAGAAGCTTGGTGCTAAATTGATTCGTTGGAAATTGGTGAAGAATTAACAAAAGCATGGATGACACAAATAAAAATAATATTGAGAATTATACATTATATGTCTAACTCTTAGGGCCCGTTTGGTGCATGGAATTAATTTATCCAGAATAGGCCTATTCTTGAATAAGGACCTATTCTTGGATTAATTAATCCTCAAAATGAAAGCTAGAATAATCTATTCTGCATTTGGATCCAATAATGTGACATTGGAATAAGGATTATTTTTCATTTTTTTAATTTTAATTTTTAATATTTAATTTTTGAACTTATCATTTTTGTTGCTGATTTTTTAATTAAAATATATATGTATTTTTAATTTATATATTTTTAAATTAAAATATGTATTATTAACTTAAAAAAATAAGATTATAAAAAAAATTATTAAAAAAAAATTATAAAAAAAATTTGTAAAAAAATAAGATTATAAAAAAATAAGATTATAATCCCTTAACCGTTCATGCACGAACCCAAAAAACTTATGCATTTTGAATCCATGAAAAGCTTATTCCTGGAATAAAATGAATTCCAAGTTTTTTTTGGAATTAACTAATCCAAGCATTCAGTCGAAAATGGGAATTAGTTTTCTAATTCAAGAATTCAAAAAACGGCCACAAACAATGAATTATTTTATTCTTGCATTAAATAATTCCTATTCCAAGTTAATTCCAGGCACCAAACGGGCCCTTACCTAAGTGCTTGCAAGCTGGAAATGGTGAATGTGATAATAATGTTGATGGCACTCATTGTGTCAGTTGTGATGAGGATTAAGTTGAACATAAGCTCATGTGGACGGTGACATGTGTAATTTGATTGTGTTGGTGATGGAAGTTGGTAAACGGACTTCAATATGATTGCAAAGTGCTTTATGGATGCCAAATAATTATTCATTTTGACTTGGGGCTCGTTTAAATACTTTAGGACAATCATAAGATCATTATGGTTTGTCAAATAATAGTTGGTTTTACACTCTTTAAACCCTATTGCCACCATTAGAGACTTTGAATCTATTACTAAGATGGTTTTGGTTCACTTTTTCACATGTTATACTACTGGCTTCAAGTAATTATTCAGTGGTCTTCTTTCTGAGTATAATAGAGTCATCTCATAGATTTCTAGGGATCTTATATAGGTAACATCATTCCACTTTCAGTTGCAACTTCAGTTATGATTTGTTGACAAAAATATAGAAAAAAAACAAGGTTAATTATGATTTTGTTTCCTCATTTTGAAAAGAAATTTTGAGAAATATTTGGGAAAGTTATGGGTTTATTTCTTAGCATGAATGATATATTATTTTGTGACAATCTATTCATTCTGAAAGTGTTTATTTTTTATCTCTTTACCCACGGGTTTGGTAACAGAATTGCACATAATTTTTTTTTTTGGAAATCAATTAAATACTTCATATGTATTCTTGGTTTGATTTTCAAAATAAAAAGTAGTAAAAATGTCAAACATTAGCATTGCAGTTATTTTTACTATTGCAATATGTAAAACCTAACTTAAAGGGTTTGTGTAGTTTGGCAATTAACATGATTGAGATTAACAGGAACATGTTTTGAAGAAAAATGTTTTTTTGTACATTATGGTTTACATCTACATTTTTAAAGAACCCTAACTCGAGGGCTTGGGTCTAACTTTCAGCTTAGAGTTTTGATGTAAACCCTAACTTGGTATGGTACCCTATTTCGAGGGAAGATTTTGACAGTTATTTTCAAACCACTTCTATATAGATATATTAACACACATGAACAAAAGATGTGTGTGTGTGTGTGTGTAAATTGTGTGATATGACAAGTATTTGTGAAAAAATGTTTTAGCCAGATTTAAACTATGATATATACTCTACTTTGAAACAGATATTGGAGAATGTGGGAAAAGGTTGTGTAGTTCTCAGAAAGACATAAGTTAGAGTGGCTCTATGTGAGCAGTGTATTTGCATTTACATTCATTTTGATTATCATGTGTGAGAAAAGATGAAATATTTAAGTATTGTTCAAACAGTGTAGGCTTATACAATGAAAAAGGTTTTGAATATATTGTGTATTGAAAGACACCTGTTGTACTCTAATGATAGTACCTTGTAGTTGGAAACATTGAATAGCATTTTTTATCTCTCAACAACTAGTAACTTTATAACTGCAAATCAATAATGCAAATGTAAGGTTATTAGATATTGTTATTAGACATATTTGATCCATTGAGATAGAGAGGTTGGTGCTCCTTGGAGTTGGAGCTTCTATACATATTTATTGAGATAGAGGGGTTGATACTCCTTGTAGTTGGTGCTGCTAAAAATTTATGTACTAAGTTGGTGCTCTTTGAGTTAGTAAGAAAGATATAGATTTGGAGTGGTTTTTCTACCCGAGGAGGGTTTTCCACTTAGCAAATACTTGTGCCATGTGATTTCATTTGTCTCTCAGAGTGTTTTAGTTTTGGATGCTCTAATACTTAAGTTTAATTATTATTTCATATTATGTTTCGGTTCATTCTCTATTCACTATTTTCATAGCTAATTGGTTAGTTTAAAAACATTCTACAAGATTGTTCATTATTGATTGGATAGTCATTTCTACATTCTTTGATATAAATCTATTGAGTATAAGTCTGAAAGTCACTTTGAGATCTTCAAGTGTTCATGATTGTAGTTAATTCAAACTTGTGTGTTCTTATTTAATTTATCAAGTTCATATTTTTGGTAAACAACCTTTTTAATTGGATATATGCCTGATCTATTTATCTGTTCATGTCTTGATACACAACATTGTCAAAATTTGTAAAGTGTTACTTGTTGAAAAAATTTATTCACTCTGATTTACCTCCCCTCTCTGAGTGAATCCACTTCCAACAAGATGACAAAAGCCCCAACCTACAAGCTACACTACAACACTTCCCCAAAGTCTTCTCAGATCCAAAATCTTAACAAGACTAAGAGAAATGCAAGCTCAATGTGATTCTGGGGCCCACAATCTAGCACCACCAAAATTGGCTTGTCCACCACAACTAGAGAAGCCATATCATCCCACCAATGCCACCACCCTTCAAAGCCTTCAAACACCCCATCAACAATATTTGTATCCTTTGTATGTGCATCCATCTCATCCTCTAAATCTTCACCTTTTGATTCTACCATAGAGGGGCCCTTGCAACAATTTGAAACCCTAGGTTTTGAAATTCCACCTCTCTCGCCTCTCCCACTCATCATTTTTTCTTCCTCAACAATTATTTTGAGTCCCCATTATAGGTTGTACAATTATTTTCTATTTCATTAATAAAATATCTCTTCTTCTTTTTTTAGGAGGAATGAAATATATATTTTAAGATACAGTTAAATTAACAGACAAATTGGGAACACAAAACAAAGACACAAGTTTTAACGTGGTTCACCAATTTGGCTACACCCACCAGAAAGAAGAGAAAATATTTATTCAGTCATTACAACTTACATACATAGTTCTTTGCCCTCATATATATAGAACAGTCTTCCATAGAAGACAAAGAGACAAAGATGGGAAGAATAAAAATAATAGTAAGGGAATAAGAACTAAACAGTCAAATTTTACATCCAATAATCTCCCACTTGAAGTTTGACTGATGTCACGACTTCACATCTAAACAACCTCCCATTTAAACTTTTCTTTCCTTTACTGATACCATGGTAATACATTTCCAATAGACAAATTTCATAGCTGGAATAGAAACCAAACCTAGTTGCTAATCACATCCAACTAACCATAAAACATCAGTATATTTCTAACCAGCATATCCAGCCCATACAACTCACCATGTAAAAAAAAATCATCTTTGAACAAAACACACCAAAAAACCATTGACGTGAAAAAACCTATAAGATCATCATAGACCAATCCAAATTGTATGAGCAATGTCAACCAAATGTTGACCCAATCTACCAACCAGCACATAAAAGATGTGGCAATAACTTGAGATGATTTGTAAACCACAACCAACTTGCTACAAAATCTCACATGACATCTTCCAAGTCCTTATGAAAAGACCACACATTGTAGTTAAAAAAAAATGAAGTACAAAAACAATAGATGACCTCAAAAAACTCTTGGAAGGGACACCCATGAAAACCATAACTCATCATCTACCAACACCACCAAGTGCTCGGCTGTGCCAAGTATGATCTCCTTTACCTCCCCAAATAAGAGCATTTACAACACCCAACCACCATGGATGAAATCTCTTGTAAATAAGAAGATCATTTACTCAAAAACATTCCAAAACTAGGAACAATCTCAACCATCTCCTAAATCCAAAAGCACAAGGAGATAAATATGCCAAGTAGACCAAGAGTGGGTCCGAGTGAGAATGATCCTCTAGGATACACCAAGTCACAATGACTCTTCTCCAAGAACAATCTCCTCTAGGTCCATAATGAAATCACGTCCATCCACAGGTGTAGGATCCTCGGTCTTCATGCTAAAACCTCCAAAGAGAAACTACCTCAACAAATTTTCTCTAAACCAAGAGAATTGTAGCTTCACCCAAGCCTCTTAGTTTCAAGAGCACCTACATGGTCAATTTGCCAAAGTACTCTATACCAAGAGCACTAACCAGACCAATTGTCAAAACTCCCATTGCACGTCTGCATTACCTAGGAACACAATATGACAACTTGACCTACACAAATCAAAACCTCATGCTCCAAAGAGAAAAACCTATCAAGAGAACCTGTATCATGCTAATGCTCTAATCTAGAATCAAGAGCCAACAATGACATAATAACAATCATCTCCAATCACATGGAGGGAACCATCTCATGACAATAAAATTCTTCCATTAAACTAAAATTGCAATTGCTCTAAAATGAGCCAAATCAAACATTACTATTATCAATATCGCTGCCAATAAAACTTTTACTAGGATAAAAAAAAACAACACAAGTCCAAAAAATGTCTCTTTGTCTCTGTCCATTATCAGAAAAGCACCATATTAGCGTCAAATGCCAGAATGCAACTTTTACCTTGTGGTCACTCTTAAATGCATGTTTGGGGATGGGACAACCAATAGAGAACCTATTTCTACCATGCCTCTTCAGATTCCACAGTTTGCACATCTTCTCTGAAACCGCTCAAGCATCTCTAGACTATTTGCTTCAAACATAGTTTTCTCAAGTCCCATGCACCCAATTATTTTTTCTATGGCATCAGTGCGTAGTGACTCTAAGTGTCTTCTTACACCATCAACATCAATCATGATTATATCTTCTCCAATGTCCAAGCACCTCTATGCCTTCTAGATTAATAAATCCACATATTCGATCATTTTTTTGTACAATTCTCTGTAATAGTGAATACATTCATGAACATATGAAAATTAATACTTTATCACCTCTTCCCAAATAACACCCACATATGGTTATCAATACAGATCTCTTGTCACTGGAAAAGATGGAAGAGGTTGATGAATGACTTCGTCTGTGAAGGTGTATTGAATGTGGAGATGATCGCTTTGAATTCCCTCCCCCAGAGATAGTTTCCTTTGGAATAGCAGAAGAATTGTCTCGGATTATTTTCTTTTCAAGAGAATTCTCCTTCTGGCAATCACTTCCCTTCTCCAAATAGGATACAAGACTCTTTCTCTTTCGTTGACAGCTCTCTAATCCACCAGTGGAATCAAAAAGGTTGCTCAAGTGTAGTAGTGTTCTTCATTGGGTTTCACTGCTTCTTTGTTGATGGACTCACCATACTTTCAATGCTCTAGAGAGTTCCCTGAGTTGCCTTCAAGCTTTGCTAAATGGATTCAAAATAGTATTTAGAAAGGAAGCATATAGTTCTTTTTTAACGGATTTTGTCTCTATCTTGGCACTACAGTCATCTTCCTTATTCTCCCAGATCTTACATGCTCTAATACCAATTGTAAAATTAATAGACAAATTGGGAACACAAAACAAAGACATGAGTTTTAACGTGGCTCACCAATTTGGCTATGTCCACCAAAAAGCAGAGAAAATATTTATTTAGTCATTACAGCTTACATACATATGGCTTTTCCCTCATATATATACAATAGTGTTCCACAAAAGATGGGAATAAGAGACAAAGATGGGAAGAAGAAAAAGAACAGTTAGGGAATAAGAACTGAACAGTCAGACTTCACATCCAACAGATACTTCATTTTGCCAACTTCACTTCTTTGTCATTACCTTCATTATTTTAATGAACTAATGTAATTGTTTTAATAGTAGATGAACTTTCTAAAAAATATAGTATGATGAAGAGAATAAATAAATAAACAATATAGATAAAAAGTTCATCCTTAAGAAAATTAAAATTTATCTATCCATGTATATCAAATTAATAAATTAATTAATTTGAAATGCACATATGTTAATATGTTTAAAATGAATTTTAAACATATTTTCAATAATTAAAATTTAAAACGTTAAATTTAAACTATTTTTATAAAGTATTCGCAAACGATATCTATTCTATAGAGCAGATTCATTATATTGACTTTGAATGTGAAGGTAGAATGAACGAAGCACGGCCTGAATAGTTTCAGAGATTATGCTCATGAATGCCATGGATCCATCCTGTCTGCTGGATAGCGATTTGATGCAACCGAAATCTAGTCAGAATGGAACTAAGCACATTCGCTTGTGTACATATCCACTGTATCTGTTGCGATTTGACGTTAACTCCTCAGATTCACTCGTCAACTTTTTTTTGGATTCGATCATGTAGATTCTCATATTTTTATGATGGATCATTCCAAACATTGCTAATAAAAGTTTATATCATCAAATAAAATTTGTTTTGACTAACTATCATTATAAGTGTAATGGTTGCCCAATAGATTTTTGGTTAATACTGCCATTGGTTTCTCTGCAACACTCGTATTTATGGTTGATGAATACATTATAAAGTTAAGCGAGGTTATTCATAAGCAGATTGTCTAAGCAATATGTATCCACATCCAATTAATGAAGTTCCTCTCTGCATTCAAACTCATGTATTATTCTTTTCTGATTCATTGTTAATAGTATTCAAAGACATCATGATAGCGTTATGTCCTATATCTGCTCCTCTCGTTGTTTTTATTTCTTAGTAAGATGAATGATGTATCTCGAATGGGCCTATAGGCTACCTCAAAGAAGTTACTTGTAGAAGAAAATGAAAATAGTTTTCTCGGATTGATGGCTTCCAAAAGAGGAGGAAAAAGAAGAAGAATATAAAACTTAAAGTGAAAGGAGATAGAATAGAAGATGATGAAGTGAAAATTAAGAATAAAATTATAAGTATTTAGTTGTAAGGAAGAAAGATTATATCTTTCAATTTTATGGGTATATTCAAAATAAAATGCTATTGTCTCTATAAACTCTTAGATTAAGTGAATCTTTATTTATAAGGAAATATCAAATAAATTGAGTAAATTAAATGTAGTCAATTAAATAGAAAAAATATTCAAATTTATGAATAGTTGTATATATATATATATATATATATATATATATATATATATATATATATATATATATATATATATATATATCTACATATATATACATATATATATATATATATTATGTATATATATACACATATATACATATATGTATATATATATATATATATATATATATATATATATCTACATATATATACATATATATATATATTATGTATATATATACACATATATACATATATGTATATACATACATACATACATACATACATACATACATACATACATACATACATATATATATATATATATATATATATATATACACATATACATATACATATACATACATATACATATACATACATACATACATACATACATACATATATATATATATATGTGTGTGTGTGTGTGTGTGTGTATGTATACATACATACATACATACATACATACATACATATATATACATATATATATATATATATATATATATATATATATATATATATAATTTTTTGGATAGGGATGGAGATGATGACTTTTTATACATATCTCTTTAGTTTGTAACATTGGGTCATATTGAAAACTTATATGATTAATTATATTAGACAATAAATAGACTTTTATTTGAGTTACCCTTTCATTATGTTTCTAGGAGGAGGTCGATATAAAGGATTTTATATCTATTATAAGGATATATGTTGAGTAAAATATGTGGTATTTGATATCTCTCAGATATATAACACAAATAGGATTATATAAGGAGTATTTTATGATGTTATCTAATTCAGCCGCTTATTCTATTTATACATATATTAAGACATCATGGCACATAGAAATATCTTGTGTAATATTGTGATAAATATTCTACATTGCATTGTTTACAATATTATATATGTGGATCTTAATATGAATAAAAATATACGTGTATTGAATTATCTTATTGTACACATTATTATTCAATATTGTAGATAGTAATATTACAACCTTTAAACCTCTAATAAATTCACCTCTAGTTCATGCATCTCTACACAATGTCACCTTCAAATTCATATATACTATAAAGAAACTATTTATTAAGATTAGGTACAGTTTATTACACTCAATATTAGATCCATTTTTTAAATTGTTCAATTCTCTATTTACAAAAATGGAATAACAAATAGAAAGGTTAAAATTGGTTGATAATAGTAACTTTTCATAACATTAGATCAAAACACCTTTGTGATACACAATTGTGCTGATAATGGATTCTAATAGATTAGAATCCATGACAATAATCTATGGGAAAAAGAATCATGAAATATGGAAAATGTGAAATGTGAAATTAAAATATCTATCATTAATAAATATAATGAAATATGTGAAATGTGAAATTGAAATATCTATTAATAATAAATGTAAGAATCATGAAATAGGATGGGCATGTTCAATTTCTTGCTTGGTTTCAGATCTAAATTTTGAAAAATAGAGCATTTCAACGGTGAATTTTGAGAAATTTGCACTGTGTGTGTGTGTGTTTTTGTAGACTGAGAAGAGTCATTCCATACGCGACATCACTAAAGTAAGGAATCAAAAATTGTTTACTTGTTAATGGGAGAGCTGGAGACTGGGGGGTGAATGTCAAGGAAGCAAAGATTGCCAATGTACAACGTGTTCTTGGAAAATCATTTGACTTCACTTATAGTATAGAGTTGTGCAAGCCATGCGACGAAAGTTTGACATCTGCATTGACAATTGTACAAAGCACATGCATAGAATAATAAACTACATTTGTGCTTCATCTTCATACACACCCCTAATTCAATACAACAATATTTCCAAAGTCTTCCTCACCTTTGAAGTTTCCTAATTAGAGTTTCGTTTCTACATTTTCTTTTCCATTTATCTGGGATTCAAATAATTGGTGTTCCTCAAGCTTCTCACAAATCGAAATTTTGCTTTGGTAAATGGATCAAGAAGGTACTCTTGAAATCCCATTAATTCATGCTCGTTTCTAGAAAATCAATCTTTTGGTCAGTCATAATGTGTTTCTATTTTGTACAGTGTCTCTCTACCTTAATAATAGGCCACAACGTTAAGTCTTCGTTAATCTCTAACCTTATAATAGCGCAGACCTTATAATCCCATCAATTAATTTGATAAGCATAAAATTAAAAAGCCACTGGTTAACGATAATACCCATGCTGGTGTTAACAAGAATATCGATGTGAATATCAAACTTAATAATAAAATGTATGATATAATGGCTGAATTTAATGTTTTACAGTTATTGGATCTCTATTTGAATCATTGGTATCATGTAATAGCTGAATTCAATGTTTTAAAAATATTGTGCATCCCTGTTTGAATAATGGGTATGATGTAATGGCTGAATTCAATGTTTTACAGGTATCGCATCCTTGTTTGATTTATGGGTATGATGTAATGGTTGAATTTTATGTTTTGCATATTTGTTTTAGAAGTTTTAGTAATTGAGAATACTTTGGATTTATCTGGGTACATGTGTTTCAGTATTCTGGACTGAAAATATTATCTCTCAGTTTAAATAAAATCCAGTAGAAAAGTCTTGTATAAATCAAATTTATAACTATATCAAAGCATTTCAACAACAATTAAAGTTAAAATCTTGGGATTTAGTGCTTAAACTTCAACTTTAAATTCAAAGTTATTTTTATGCATAAGTTAAAAGAAATTTTCAAATGTTTAAAGAGGATAAATATATCAACTAAAGTTTTTTAGTAAATTATATAAAGACTTTCAATTCATAATAACTATCATTTAATTTCAGAGGATTGATATTTATTTTAATATGAATTTTAGTAAAAAAATTTATAGACTTGTGTAGAGAAGATGTGGTCAATTGGAAGACCATTTAGAAAATGATAATATTTGTGCAACAAAGATCTAAATAGAGAAGTGGTAGCTTCAAATAAATTGTGCATCCATTTACAGGGATCTAAACAATATTCAAACCAAACCTTCAAATCGGGAAAGCAATTAGACTCAATTATCAATGGATATAGGTTATATTTGTAATAAGAGAGAGAGAGAGAGAGAGAGCTTGGTAGGGATAGGGAGGTAGATACAGAGAGTGTGTGAGTTAGAGAGAGAAATATGGATATAGAAATAACATATGGATATAGAAATAGAGAGTGATAGAGATCCATAAATATACAACAATATCATTATTTGATATAAATTTTACTATCGACATAACCATTACACCCCTCAGAGGTGTAAGTGCTAGTATAAGACATTTCATGATTAAGTTGGAAAGAAATAAATTTTAAATCTAGGAGTAAAGATTAAATTGTTGACCTTTACATTTGATGTTCAATAGTATTTTGTTATATGTTTTCGATTGAGGATAAAATAGTTTTTCAAGGGAACCGTAGCCCTGTACATAATGGTCACTAAAGATATTCAAGAAATCCCACTAACAGAACGAGACAAGACCAAAGTGTGAGTTTTACAATAGGCACCCACAACCTGGAAGAAACAAAGCATGAAATAGCCTTCATGCAAACCTTAACTAAACAGAAATCCAAAGATAGGATTTGCCTAAAACAAGTTCCAAAGAAACAACAAACCAACCAAAAAAGAAGCCTAGACACCCCAAACCCCTCACAAAAAAATACCCCAGTCTGTTGCGCAAGATAAACCAAAGGAAAATAGTAGAACAAGGGGAGGGGATTAAACTTTTGATCTCTTCTAATGGGACCAAAGGATCATGTCAAAAGAAGAGGAGGCTCTCGTAGAGTGTTTACCTTTAATAGTGATCCACCCATCTTCAACTCTAGCTGCCACATCTGGCCAACACTGTGAATCCAGGACTAAAGAGCCAGCACCCAGTAGAGGTGTAGGAGAAGCCAGCAAAACACCCAACATAGGACCAGCATTACTCCTAGCCAAGGGATTAACAAAAGGAGGATCAAAAATATCAAGACCATTATCAGTCAAAACCCCAGCATAGACATCAAAAACTGAACTGCTAGCAGGGGGCCCAACACCATCCAACAAAGCAAGATCAGGAAAAGAACCAATAGAAGGGTGAACGTCTTCAGCCAGCAAAGAAGGAGAAGGAGCAGAGCCCACTAGAGGACGAGCAGATTCAGGGCCAGCAACAACTTGCTCAACCACCTGCGAGAAGCTCCGATGGGACACCTTCTCCACCATATAGTGCTAAGAGGAGGTACCCTTCAACCACAAAGAGGTCTTTTTAAGTCTCTGGAGATCACATTGAGAAGAAACATGACCATTCTTAAAGCATCTTTTGCATATAAAGGGGAGGCCTTCATAGTCTAATTGTTGAATCCAGCTTCTACCCTAGGGAGAATAAAGTTTAATCTCTGAAGGTGGGCCTTTAGAGGTATCCATATCCACCAAGATACGAGCATAAGTAGAGTGGAATAAATTAGAAGATTTCCCATCCACCATTAACATTTCCCCAATAGCATCCCCCACAGTCTCCAGAATAGAGTCAATCCAAAGATGGAGGGGAAGATGAGGAAGCATCCCCATTCCACCACGAAGAGGTATTTTGTAATATGTTGATATTTGTTATAAAAAAAATTTAACGTTAAGTGTTGTGGATGAGTTTTTCACATAAATAATCATGCCTATCAAGAATTGCATGAACTAAAATTCTTATAATATAGTTGAAACTATTTTTTTGGATTTTGCATTAAAAGTTTTGTATTGAAAGGTTTTTGAAGATTTTGATTTACATTATACTCAATAACTATATCTAATCAACCATTTTTTTGTAATTTAAGGACTAGTAGTGTTCATAATTTCCTAAAGAAAAAACTTATTTAAATAAAATAATAATTAAAATTCCTTATTTTCTTTTATGCTTTCTATCATCCTAATGATGGATCATAGAATGTGATTTGCAACATTGATGCAAAAAATATTAAACACAATCTAATCCATAAACTCTTACATCCTTAATTTTATAGCTATCATTATATTAGCAAAGATGATAGTTATGTCAGATTGTTCTTTTACATTGTAACAATATATTCAATGATATTAAACAAATGCATATTTGAAATATTGATATTATATATACACCATTAATTCTTGTGTATTTGTACATATAGGGAAATTATTTTCTTGTTAGGATACCAAAGGATATAAGTAGCCATTCTTTTTCCCTCCATAGAAAGTTATTATTTTCTTTTAATATTATCATATAGTAACATATGGTAGAAAACTTTAAATGATAACAAAAAATTTCTATCATAGATATCACTAGTATAAAATTTTAAGCAATATGGGGAAATTCATTAGAACGGTAAGCATAAATATTCTTTCAAGAATTCTTTCTAATATTTTAAGGATAGTTTTTATGCCACTCTTCTTAGGAGATAAAAATCATGTTCATCATTTAAGCCAATTGATTTTTGTTCAGGAGATTTAAACCATTACAACAAAACTTTTTTTCACTCTTATCAAGGAACTCCTTTTGCATGCTCTTTAGAGTATAGGGGAAGTTATTAGAATGGTGAGCACATATATTTCTAAAGATATTTCATTTGAACAATTTTAGGAAGGTTTTTTTTTAACTTTTCAAAATGGTCTTCTTAGGTGATTTAAAAAGTGATATCCATCATTTTAGCCAAGTAATTTTTATTAAGGAAATTAAAATCATTACAAAGGAATTTTTTTTTCATTCTTACCATGGAGTTCATATTGTGTTCTTTTTAGCTCTATATTATGCATTTTGACTTTACACCTCCAGAAATTATAGTAAGGACTTTAATATGAATCTATTACCACCCATATCATTTGTTCTCATTTGGTTGATATTTTATTTTTCCACTTGTTTGAGATTGTTCACATGTGGATGCTCAATCCTGATTACTTTTTCCAAGGCATTTTTAAAAAAGATGTACTCCATTCATTAGGATTGTAGTGAATGAAGGAATGGTGTGGGGAAGGTACACGGATTGCTTGCTAGAACACAAAAAGTGAGAAACCAAATTCCAAAAGTTTGAAAAAAAAACAAGAAGTACAAGCCCAAGAGATGCTTGCAACTATGTGTTCCACACTTGCATCAATAGATTACTATAATTTATTCTTCCCTACTAGTTACTCTTTCTTGTTTATATGTCAATTATATATATAGCCATTAATATGATCAGTGCAGTAAATGAGTATATATAAGTATTATTGTGGTCAATATACTATTTTTTGATTATATGATCTTTTGGTTAATTGTTTATTTTGGATAAAAAGATTTAAAAAAAATAGTGAATCATTTATGCTAGAGCATCCTACCTACTTTCCCATGAAAGAGTGGGAGTTTCAATAAAGATTATGGACATTAATCAAATATTAATTTGACAATTGGGAACTGACAAATCATATTTTAGATTAATGACTAAATATAGGTATATGTCGAGCAAGAAGTGATGACTTGATGACATCAATAGGTGAATAATGAAAGACTATAGAAAATTTTGAATAATATAGATAGATGTAAGGTTCCATTAAATGAAACAATTTAATGGATAAATAAAGAAGCATCAAGATAGTAAAGTAAATGAAGGGAAAAAAATAGTTACATTAATAAGGAAAAGAGGTATGTTCCATTATAATGGAAGGTGGAGTTTCATGATAAAGGAACATATGATAATTATTATAATAGCATTAATTAAGAATTTGAAGAGAAATAAATAAACTTAAAAAGAAAAGAAAAGATCGGGTGGTGTGGAATTCAAAAGGGGAGAAACCAATGGGGTAAAGGGGTCTTTCTATAGCTACTAGACCATTTTTAGATTGTAGTAAATAGAATATGATGGTGTGAGAGTAGGAAGAATAAGAAGTGGACTGCATCAATAGGGCAAGGAGGTTGCACAATAGAAAGAAAAATGCATAGGTTATGAAAATGCATAGGTATTTAGAAAGTGTTGAGGAAGGAAACACAGTACATTGTGAAAGATAAGGCTTTAGAAACTGATAGTGGCATCAATGTTGGTAGAATGAGGTGTAGAGGATTGTTGGAAACTGTAATTGAAGCAATTTTTGTATTGTCATTGATGTCAAACCTTAACTGGTAAGACTGTTGCTATCTAAGAAAATACTATATCTATCAGTTGATCAGAAGGATTAGGGCAAGGGTGATAACAATAGAACCCAAAGAAAGGTTGAGTTATTTAATACTTCAATGAGTACTTGATTATGTGGCACAATGATAAGATAATGTATTGTTTATCTAAGTAAGAAGCAAGACTGAACAAATAGGCTTAATCAAGCAAAAGTGAAGAAATCTAGTTTAAGCCAAGTGATGTTAGTGTCGACCGAGCTAGTATATGCCAAGTAAATTCAGTGTTGATCGAACATTAGTGTATTGCTGAGGGAAATAGTTTTGAAGAGATGACCAAGCTATGTAGTGATGACCTAGGAAGTTGAACACAGTATTGACCGAGCGTCAGTAATTTACATTTGAGGAAGAATTCAGATTCCTAGCCGACATAGTTGAATTCTTGGATTATGTAAATCATGTTGACTTTATTAATTGACTATATGGAGCAATTAATGCACAATAAACTATTTTATTGTGATTCCAATAAAGAGATTAAATATTTTTTAGAAGGATGGATGAAGAACATAATGTTGGAAGGATTCGATGAATCTAACCTAACCCTAAGATCTATGACGGAGATTAAGTGGAAAAAGATGGATCTACCTATCGAAGAGGTATTAAGGTAAACCTAAGTGTGAGGTTGGTAAGATGTTGGAGTTGTTGATGTTATTGACTGAAAAAGTAGAAAGGCTAAAGGTGAAAGAGTTGATCAAAGTTGTGATTGCTTGAAGGGATTTCCAAGCAGATCAGTGATGGAGATGGAAATGGAACTCGGTCAGTAAGCCAACATATATGTAAGAATTGGATTTGTTATTTACAAAGTGAGTTGTATGTTTTCAGATCAAACATTGTTATAACTTTCTAACCATTGTATCAATTAAAATCTTTAATCAAGGTTGACCTAACTATCATTGTATAAATCCTTTAATCAAGGTTGCATTCTAATGGAATGTACTTAAGTCCTCTAACAAGGCGCACTCCTAACAGGGTGGTTGAAATCCTTTAATAGGGTCACACCTAACAGTGTGTTTGTAAACCTTTGACAAGGTTAGCTTTTCACAGGGCTCACTTTAGAAGAGTGAAAATATCAGTTACATGTTACAAAGTGGTTTTTCCCAAATTGGGCTTCCACTATAAATCGTAGTGTCAATATTTGTGCGAATGTTTTGGTTTGAAAATTTCTATGTTTAACAAGTTAAAAATTATTGGATAGTGGATTGCACTGTTATATGTTTTTGGTATACATTTTGTAATGACTGAGTAGTGTTGGCTATTAGACTTGAGTTGTTAAAGTGTTTAAAATTTTGATTGATACATCTGGACCTGATAACAACTGATTCACCCCCCCTCTCTTTTGTTCTAAATCATATTAACAATTGGTATCAGAGTTGTTGGTGCTTACATAGAACAAGTTTAAAGGTACTTGAAGTAAATGATCAAGATGTATAAAAAGGAGATATCGAAGTTGAATAAGGAGAGCTTTCCTGCATGGTAAAGTCTGATGAAACTGCATCTAGCTGGTATTGGCGACTCAGCAAAATATTATGTTGTACATGACTATGTGACACCTATTGCATCTTTGACTACTGAGTAGATGAAAGCGAAACAAGAACACAATCAAGAAATGTTGGAGATTGCATTTTCCTTAAGCTATCTTGAATTTGAAGACATTAAAGATTGCACAAATGCAAAGAAAATGTGGGACACTCTTGCAAACATCTATGGTGGTGACAAAAATGTACTGAGGGAAAAACCTCAAAGCCTAAGAGGTAAGTTGGATGAAATGAAAATGCAAGAATGTGAAAATATTGCTCAATATTGTGGTAGTAAATGCTATTAGAGGAGCTAATGGAACTTTTGATGATGAGACTGTTATTGGAAAGGTATTGAGAACTTTGCATCTTATTTATGCCATCAAAATTTTAGCAATTCAAGAATCTAGATGTAACCTTGGTAATGCTCTAACACTGGAAAGTCTTGTTGGTAAGCTTACTGCTTTTGAGCTTTCTAATTATGAGAATTTCACTGTTGCTAATGTTGAATCTGCATTCAAGTCACAAATGGTTATGCATAAGCCTAAGAGGGAAAAATAAAGATGTATAAGTGAAAGTGAAAGTGATAGTGACACTCATGATGAAGAACTAGAGGATCTTGAAGCTCTTGTGGCCAGAAGATTGAAAAGAGGAAAAGGCAAGTATAAAGGTAAACTTCCTATCATATGTTTCTAATGTAACAAAGTTGGCCATATAGCTGCAAGATGTCCTGACAAGGATGATAAATATGAGGAAAGAGAAAGCAAGTACAAAGATAAGAGAAAACAAAAGGTTACCAAAGGTACAAGGACTACAAGGATAAAGGTAAGAAATCCTGTTACATTGATGAAGAAGAAACTGACACTGATAGTGATGATTTTGAAATTGAAGTAGTATATGTTATTATGAAACATGAGTCTGATGAAGATGAGAAAACTACACTTGTTTCTTATGTGAGAAAAGGTGACAAATGGATTATTTATAGTGGTTTCTCACACCACATGACTAGTGACAAAAGTAAATTTGATACCCTAGATAATTACAAAGGTAGAAGTGTTAAGTTTGGTAATGATGCACCATATCTTGTAAAGGGTAAATGATTAATTAAGCTGACTGATAAGATCACTTGTGAAAATGCTTATTGGGTTGAAGGTCTTAACTACAATTTTCTAAGTGTTGCACAACTTAATAGCACTAATTACATAGTGGAGTTTCATCAAAGGAAGGCCAAAATATTTGATGCCACAGGAGAACTGATTGGGAGTGGAGAACAAACAAGAGGTAATTTGTTCTATCTAGACCTATCTGAAGAGACATGCTTGATTGCACAACTTGATGATATATATGGTTATGGCATAAGAGGCTATGTCATGTTAACTTTGACAATCTAGTAAATATTAGTAAAAAGAAGAAAGTTAAAGGTTTGCCTAGATTGAAGAAACCTGATAATGTGATGTGCAAACAATGTCAATAGGGTAAAATGACAAAGTATAGTTTCAAGAGCAAGACTTTTACTTCTAAAAATGCTTTAGATTTGGTTCATACTGACCTTTGTGGACCTATGGGTGTACAAAGCTATTGTGGTGCTAAATATTTTATTTTGTTTGTTGATGATTACACTAGGATGATGATAGTAATGTTTTTAAAAGAAAAATCTGATGCATTTCAATTATTTAAGTGGTATTTGGCTAAGGTTGAAAAGGAGATAGGTAGAAACTTGAAATATCTGAGAGCGAACCGAGGTGGAGAGTTTATATCAAATGAGTTCAATCTATTATGCAATGATAGAGGAATCAAGAGATAGATTTCTACACGTAGAACACCTCCATAGAATGGTATAGTAGAGAGAAGGAACAGATCTATCATGGATTGTGAAAGGACACTGATGATTGAGAAGAATATTGCACAAAAGTATTGGAAAAAAGTTGTAAGTACAACTGTTTATACCTTAAACCAAGTACAAATAAAAAAAAGGTGCAAATGTTATAGCTTATGAATTATGGCACGGTTATGCACCTAATGTAAAATACTTTAGAATTTTTGGGAGTAAATTCTATATACTAAAAGATAATAGTCCAATGGATAGTTTGATGCTAAAAGTGATGAAGGCATATTCCTAGGATATTCCACAAAGAGTAAATCTTACAAGTGTTTGAACTCTAACACTAACAAAATTGTGGAAAGTGTAAATGTAAAGGTTGACGAATATGCAAAGAAAAATGAACAAGAAAGCAAAAGAAAACCTGAAGATTATAGATCTTTTGTCTATATAGAAGAAGGAGAGGCAAGTAACACACTTGCACTTGATGCAGAGTCTCAGGTAAGCAATGTCGAGCATCAGGGGGATAATGCCGAGCATCAAGAGGATGCTGTCGAGCATCAGGAAGAGGTTGTCGAGCAATTAGAGGTTGAATTTGATAATCTTATTGATGAACCTGAAGAGCAAGGAGAAAAGAAATCTGAACCTACTTTGGCACAGTATGTAAGGAGACATCACAAGCCTGAGAAAATCATTGGAGATAAAGAAACTAGAGTTCTGACCAGAAGAAAGTTAAGAGATTCTACATGTTTATTGTGTGAGTTTAAGCCTAAAACAACAAGGGAGTCATTAGAAAATGAAGAATGGATTCAATCTATGAATGAGGAGATAGACCAAATAGAAAAGAATGATACTTGGACTTTGGTGCCTAGACCAGAAAAAAAAATGTCATTGGAAAAAAATGGGTATTCAGAAACAAGCTTAATGAACATGGACAAATCACAAGGAACAAAGCAAGGCTGGTATGCAATGGTTATGCACAAGAAGAGGGAATAGACTATGGGGAGACATTTGTACCTGTAGCAAGACTAGAAGGAGTGAGAACTCTACTTGCATATGCTACTTACAAAGATTTCAAGGTATACCAAATGGATGTCAAGTCTTCATTTTTGAATGGTATATTAGAAGAAGAAGTGTACATTGAGCAACCTAAAGGATTTTTTGATCCAAACAAGAGACACATGGTTTAAAAACTGAATAAGGCACTGTATGGATTGAAGCAAGCCCCCAGAGTATGGCATGAGAGGCTGCACAATTACTTGATACAAATTGGATTCTCAAGGACAAAAGACAACAACAATCTATACATGAAAGATGAAGAAGGTAAAGGAATCTTGTTAGCTAAGATTTTTGTACATGATATCATATTTGGAGGACAAGATGCCCTGTGTAAGAAATTTTCAAATGAGATGCAAACTAATTTTTAAATGTCTATGTTTGGTGAGATAAAATTCTTTGTTGGTTTGCAATTCTATCAGATGGAGAAAGGTATTTTTATCATATAGTCTAAATATGTCAAAGAGATACTGAAAACCTTTGGTATGGAGGATTCAAGGCCAGTAAGTACTCCCATGGCTACTTGACAGAAACTGTCTAAAAATGATGATACTGCTGATGTAAAATAAACTCTATATAGATCCATGATTAGAAAACTGCAGTATGTTATTCACAACAGACCAGATATTACTCTAGTAGTTGGGATTGTGGCAAGATTCTCTGCCAATCCTTGGGAAAGTCATATGATGGTTGTGAAGAGAATAATGAGATATTTGAAAAGGATAGAGGAATATGGACTGTACTAAAAGAAGCATGAGAGATTTGAACTGAGAATCTACATTGATGTAGATTGGGCAAGAAATGTGGATGACAGAAAAAGTACTAGTGGTGGAGCTTTCTTTCTTGGACAGAGATTAGTTTCCTGGACAAGCAAGAAATAAAATTGCATTTCCCAATCTACAGCTGAAGCTGAGTATGTAGCTGTTGTAGTGAATTATTCAAATCTGGTATGGATTAAGCAATTGTTGAAAGGCATGAAAGAGGAGATCACTGAACCAGTTGTCATATACTATGACAACACAAGTGCTATCAACATATCAAATAATCCAATAATGCACACAAATACCAAATATATTTCTATCAAGTATCATTACTTGAGGGAACTGGTACAAGATAAAGAGGTGAGAATGGAATATGCGAATACAAAGGAACAACTAGTAGACATATTCACAAAATCCTTATCTAAGGAGGCTCATGAATATCTGAGAAGTAAATTAGGGATTCTTCCCTTAACTGAGGCTTCCTAGTCAAGCTAGGAGCACTGCATCAAATGTGGTGCAAAGAGTATCTGACAAATTGATGCAGAAAAGGTCACACTTTAGGAGCTTCCTAGAGTTGTCAAAAGTACAGAAAAGCTATAATCAGTCATAAGCAAGATGACAAAGGGAGAACTATTGTTCCTGAATTGAAAAGATGACATCTACATCTGAAAGATGCAAGTTCTAGATGTCGCTTTGACATTATTTTCAAAGAGAGAGAGATTCAGAGATGAAAACACATAGTAGAGGAAATCATGTAGAGAATCAGAGGAAGAGAGATAGAAAAGATTGAGAGGGAGTAACTATGTGGATGGTCAAGAAAGCTAGGCTAAGAGATTTAGAATCAAAATGAAGCTAAGGATATTACAAAAAAATTTGATGCAAAGACAGGTTTTGGATTGGTTGGTGATTCATGTGGTATTCATATGGTGTTGCCAGCAATGCCAAAGAGGGAGATTGTTGAAAAATGCAATTGAAGCAATTGTTGTATTGTCATTGATGTCAAACCTTAACTAGTAAGACTGTTGCTATCTAAGAAAGTACTATATCTATCGGTTGATGAGAAGGATTAGGGCAAGGGTCATAACAATAGAACCTAGAGAAAGGTTGAGTTATTTAATACTTCAATGAGTAATTGATTATGTGGCACAATGATAAGATAATGTGTTATTTATCCAAGTAAGAAGCCAGACTAAACAAGTAGGCTTAACCGAGAAAAAGTGAAGAAATCTACTTTAAGTCGAGTGATGTTAGTGTCGATCGAGCCAGTATATGCCAAGTAAATTTAGTGTTCATCGAACATCAGTGTATTACCAAGGGAAATAGTTTTGAAGAGATGACCGAGGAAGTTGAACACAGTATTGACCAAGTGTCAGTAATTTACATTTGAGGAAGAATTCAGATTCCTAGCCGACATAGTTGAATTCTTGGATTATGTAAATCATGTTGACTTTATTAATTGACTATATGGAGCATTTAATGCACAATAAACTATTTAATTTTGATTCCAATAAAGATATTAAAGAGTTTGTAGAAGGATGGATGAAGAACATAATGTTGGAAGGATTCAATGAATCTGACCTAACCCTAAGATCTATGGAGGAGATTAAGTGGAAAAAGATGGATCTACCTATCGAAAAGGTATTAAGGTAAACCTAAGTGTGAGATTGGTAAGATGTTGGAGTTGTTGATGTTATTGACTGAAAAAGCAGAAAGGCTGAAGGTGAAAGAGTTGATCAGAGTTGTGATTGCTTGAAGGGATTTCCAAGCAGATTAGTGATGGAGATGGAAATGGAACTTAGTCAGTAAGCCAGCATATATGTAAGAATTGGATCTGTTATTTGCAAAGTGAGTTGTATATTTTTAGATCAAACACTGTCATTACTTTCTAACCATTGTAACAATTAAAATCCTTTAATCAAGGTTGCATTCTAATGGAAGGTACTTAAGTCCTCTAACAAGGTGCACTCCTAACAGGGTGGTTGAAATCCTTTAACAGGGTCACACATAGCAGTGTGTTTGTAAACCTTTGTCAGGGTTGGCTTTTCATAGAGCTCACTTCAGAAGAGTGAAAATATCAGTAACATGTTACAAAGTAGTTTTTCTCAAATTGGGTTTCCACTATAAATCCTAGTGTCAATACTTGTGTGAATGTTTTGGTTTGAACATTTCTATGTTTTGCAAGTTAAATACTGCTGGATAGTGGACTGCACTGTTATATGTTTCTGGTATACATTCTATAATGACCGAGTAGTATTGGTTATTAGATCTGAGTTGTTAAAGTGTTTAAAAGTTTGATTGATACATCTAGACCTGAGAACAACTGATTCACCCCCCCTCTCTGTTGTTCTAAATCATATTAACAGAGGACGAGTGGATAGGTTTAAGGAATAAGTAGGGGGATTTTTTTAGACCAAGTTTTGTGTAGAGAATGAAGGCTTTGGAGCAACCTTTAATATGTAGAGAAACTTCAGGTGAGCACCCTAAATATATACCGAATTGGTCAAAGCTTATCTTATTGATGTTTAATAATATTGTTCTTGAATTTTCATTTGGATTTATAGTTTATGTGATGGTGATTGTATAGTTTTGAGAGTCTATTGCTTTGAAATCTAGGTATGATAATTCCTAGTGTTTGTATTAGCATCAAAGGTAGACTTTTGAGAAGCGTACAAGATGTAGAGAATCATTAGGTAGAGAAGCATAAATGTGTATCAAAATGGTCAAAGTTTTTCTTGATTTTTAATAAAATTATCCTTGAATCTTTCATTTAGCTTTGTAGTTTATGTGATGGTGATTGTTTAGTTTTGTGAGTCTATTATTTTGAGATAATGGTATGATAATGCCTAGTTTTTGTATCTACATCAGAGGTAGACTTTTGAGCACCCTACAATATGTAGAGAACCATTAGATAGAGTAACCTAAACCTATATCAAATTGGTCAAAGCATATCTTCTTGATGTTTAATAAAATTGTTCTTCGATCTTTTCATTTGGCTTTGTAGTTTATGTGATGGTGATTGTTTAGTTTTGAGAGTTTATAGCTATGAAATCTTAGTATGGCAATGCCTAGTGTTTGTATCTCCATCAAGCATGTATTGATTACTCTATTTTTTGTTTCTTTAATGGTAGGGTTAGAAAGGAAGAAAAAATCCAACTTTTCTGAAAAGCAACCTTCAATTTTTTTTCATTATTTTTGTTATAGATTGTACAGTTAATTTTCTAGTACATTATGAAAATGTCTCTATATTTTTATTTTGCAATGTTTGATGAAGATAGAGGAGACATATTAAAAACATTCATTTTCAAAGCTTGACTTATTATGTCATTGTCTTCATTATTTTAATAAACTAATATAGTTGTTTGTATAGTATATGAAGTTTTTTTAATAAAATAGTATGATGAAGAGAAAAAACAAACCAATAATAAAGATAAAAAGTTCATTCATTAATGTGTTAAAAAAATTTATGAAACATATTTTTAATAAATAAAATTTTAAACTCTTTTACTTTTTCAAATTATTTCCAAACGATATCTATAGTATTGAGCAGATTCATCCTATATAGATTTGAGTCATAAGCAGATTGACTTTGAGGGCATCGTGCAATGTGAATGTAGAATGAATTAAGCACGGCCTGAATATTCTTAGAGATTATGCTAATGCATGCCATGGGTCCATCCTGTCTGCTGGATAGCGATTTGTTGCAACTGAAATCCACTGTGTCTCTTGCGACTTGATGTTAACTCCAGAGATTTGCTCATCAATAATTGTTGATGGATTTGATCATGTAGATTCTCATATTTTTATGATGGATCATTCCAAACATTGATAAGAAAAGTTTATATCATCAAATCAAAAAAATGTTGACAATCATCATGAAGTCTAATGGTTGTCCAATAGATTTTTGTGAGATACTGTAGAAGAGAATGCCTGTCAACAAGCGTAGTCAGCAAGAACATCTGGAGAAAGAACTCCAAAACAAGTCCTGCTTGGATTTGGTGATTGTAGAGATTGCGTGGGGTCCATATTTGCTTTCTTACTGTAAAACGATACGCGGAACGTAGCACACAATTTTGCGATCGACAGGAGGATCACACAATATTGTGATCGATTGGAGGAGCTGTCAATTCTGGGATCGAGTTAGGAGCAATCAATTTTGGAATCGAATGCGAAAGTTAGCAAAATTTTCTCTTTTTTTTCTATTTATATTGTAGACTCTCTGAGTTTGATCCCCAACCCAGGTCATTTAACCTTCATAAGAAATACTGTTCGGTTCTCTTTAAGAAAATACTGAAGCGATCATGGCTTTTCTTATGCATGAATGCGCTAAATTCTTTGTAGGAATTCAAATGGCAGTGGTAGTTCCCATCCTCTCCGGGGAATTGAAGGCTAATAACCTAATCTGTCACAATTGGTGGGTTGCTTTTGTCATTTCCGCCGTTGGTTTCTCCGGAATGCTCGTATTAATGGCTGATGAAATCATTATGCAGTTAAGGGAGGTTATTGAATGGCGCCAATGCCCATTCCGATGGACGCCGTCGTTTCGTGAGAATGTGAAGCAGAACTGGAAATGTATTGTACTCGTATTTCTATACATGGTCTTCTCAGCTGCCATTTTAAGAGCGACCTACGCCCTTCCCGTATTGTGTAAGAAATGTGGATCCACATCCAATTACTGAAGTTTTAGTTTGTATCGAGTCAATGTAAAGAAGAAATATATAATGAAGAAAGGCGGTTAAAAGATTCCCAATAGAGGAAACTACTATCAGCTCAGTTTTATTAGTGACAACATAGAGAAATAGAAGTTGCAGTCTAGCAAGGACAACGCATTCTGTGAGACAATTTGTCTTGGTTGGGATGTAGGTGTACTCAAATGTTTTCGAATCAGTTTTTCCATCAAGAAATAGAAGTTATAAAATTTTACTCTAACAGATATTGTCTGAAATTTTCTTTTATTTTTTGTCAATAATAGTATTTTGTGATGGTTAAGTTGTTGTGTTGTTTTCATAATCTATAGTACTTTTAGATTCAATTATTTTGAATATTTGTTACCATTATTATTTTGAATCATATCATATAATCAAGAAATGATTTGTTACCAAAAAATGACCAATGAATGTGTGCGTGTGTGTGTGTGAGAGAGGAAGAGATGTTGTGTAGGATTCAAAGTTAAGACAACAATTTAAGAAATTGAACTAAGAACTCAAAAATGAAGAAGGAAAAAAAGAATACTATTTTGAAATTAAGAAATAAAAACTTAAACTAATAAACAATTATTTTATTCATTATTAACTTTTCTAGAATAATTATTATTATTCATTGTTTTGGGTAAATTACTTAATCTTATTAATAATAATAAATATTTATATTTTTACAATAAATATTATATTCATTATTTTTTTAATTTCATACATACAAAATAGAACTATTTTAATTAAGAGTTGTAGAAGAAGAAATGATGTGATTTTCCATGAAGTAGAATATTTTTAAAATAAATTTCTCCAAATAAAAGAGAATCAAACCAATTTCAGAATGTATCTAAAAAAGAGAGACAAGAATGGACAAAATTTATTTTATTACGATAGTAAAAGGGAGAGAATTTAAAGTGGCAATTTTTTTAATAAAAATTAAGAACCAAGCCTTATGCCAATGGTGATAAATTTCCTCACCTCGATCTAGCTATCTCCCCCAGGCATGAGGAAGGTGAGCTATAAGACAAAGATGTAGAAGATAAGGGTTGGTCTCTTCCAGACCCACCTCCTAGCTCCAATGTGTGGGGAAAACCTGATGATAAAGATCCTCCTCCTTCGGCTGTGACTTCCCTTGCTGCTTGAGAGCTTTATGATTTTTTTTATGAATAGCTGATGTTTTTGGCTTTGGTCATCTAACTTTCATGGGGTGGTCTTGTACCCCCCTGCCCTTTTTGTGAATACTGTACTCTTATTTTATAAATTAATGGAAAGACCTCTATTCATTAAAAAAAAAGAATATAAGATAAGTGGTCGGAAAATACAGTGCTAATTGTTTAAGAAGTGTATATATGTTACTACTTAAACTGTCAATATACATATTAGGGGCAAAAAATAGTAAACAATTCTATTTCAAACTTTGAAATTAAATAAAGTCTTCAAAAATAACTTTTTGCAATACCAAGGCAACGTACTCAAATCTGAATGTCAACTCTTTCTCTTAACTAAAAGTTCATTTTGGGGATTGTACTTTTAGATCGATGGTGTGCCCTTTATTAATACAATTAAATAATTTGTTAAATTAAGTTAATTCAATTTTAAATTTTTTTTTTTTTAATTTAATTAAGATTTATTTGTTTCATTTATTTAAAATTTATTTTATAAAATTACTTTTTAATATATATGTTTTATATTTCTATAGTCAAAGTATAATGACTAAAATAAAAGAATTAGAGTCTATAAATGAAATTAAAATCACTCTTCAATAACTAAAATAACAATAATAAATCTTGTTCTAAAACCTTGAAGTTGAAGTTATAGAAATGTTTTTTCCTCATTCTCATTCATTTATTTTTTCAAATTCATCTTTTATACTACTTTCCATGGCTTAGTCCACTTCAAGGGATCTTCCACTACCAAGTCTAGTTGTGGACCCTTTTTTTCCTTGTGGTGTTTCTCCTCAGCTTTTTGTTGGTTATGTAGTGGCTGGGGTTGAGACTTTGGCTGTGAGGTCCCTTAAATAGGGTGCACTAGCTTTGAATCCCTCTTGGGATGCTATTTACTTGGTGGTGGAAGGGATCTCCTCTCCTAAAAATGATTTTGGTTGTGTTGAGGTTGTCTCTCCCTTTGGCTCTTGGTAGCGTGCTTTCATGTAGATCCATTAGAAAGATCTTGACAACTACCACTATTGTTAGGGCTGCTACCACTCTTAATGCACATGCAAAATTGGAAGGTTCTATCAAGATGACAATTTTGTATGCTTCTAATGCTCTTATGATTCCACTAGGAAAGCAATGCTTCATTGTGAAGTTTATTTTTCTAAGTAGGGCTTAACCTATAGATTTTATTATTTTGGCCTTGTCTTATTGATTTGCACCATGGGGTTTAAGGGGTCTAGTATCCTCTAATAGAGGGTAAAAGGATCTTAACCCTTTTTCTAGAGGATTTTTATAGTTTTCTTTTATTTTGAAGACCATCTACAAGTTGATCTTGATGATGACTCTTGGAGGCGAGATTCACTTCCCCTCTTAGTACACCCCTGGATTTCTTCTTTCAATCCCTTGAAAGACTCAACTAATCTTCTACCTATATGGGTAAGGCTACCTTATCTTCCCGTTCATTATAGTTTAATGAAACTTATGAGATTATTGGTAATACTTTAGATATATTTAGGAAGGTGGGCTCTATGACAAAAAAAATTTGTCATACCTCATTTACCAACATTTTAGTTAAAGTTGACATTTTAAAAGCTTTGTCTAGTGAAGTAAAACTAAACGTTAACAATAGATCTTTGTGTCAACTAGTAGACTATGAAGGAATCTCCTTTCATTACAGGTATTTTTTTACTACTATACATTTGACTTATGAGTGCACCTATAGTGCTCATAGGAAATCTTCCTCTACTTGGTGGAAGAATATTGTTCATGACTACATGAGTACATTATTGATGTTTCTTTTGAGGATTATGTTATTTTAGAATATTAAAAACCACCCTCTCCTACTTCTACTCCTCCATATTTAGCCAATAATCTTTAGGATTAAAAGGTAATCTCTTGCTCTAATTTATTTTACTCGTCTCCATTTTGCAACATATTTATTAGTTGGTGCTGCATGAAAATCCAAACACACTACTATTGTTTTTCTTATGGTATTTTGTATGTACTATATTTTCTTCAAAGTCATAGGTTTGTAATGGTCTCAATGATTCTTTTGTTAAACCTATTGGTAAATATAATGTACTTAATGATGTTTTTCTTTCTAATTATATTTTTTTCACCCACCTCTTTCTTATGTGGATTATTGATATGCTAATTGTAAGGATGGATCTACCTAGTTTATTTTTCAAGGAAAGGACATTTCCAACCAACAAGACTTCAATTCCTTAGGTTAAGATGTAAGATAAGAAGTCCCAAAACTCTAATTCAAAATGAATTGTAACCTTTTTGGCTCTAACTTTGCTTCTTTTGCATTGGTTGCACTTTTTCCCCTATTTTTATAACTGTTTTTGTTCTAGTTTGGATTTTTGTATGGTTTTGTTTAAGATCTATAATGGGTTGAGGCCTTTCCCCACTTATTTTATTTAAAAACAATAATATTTCAAAGATAAAACCCCTAGTCATTGAAGGAGACAAAGGTGATGGAATTGAATGTGATAGAAACATAAGATCAAAATCTATTGTTGATAAGTATTATTGTGTCCACGTTTGACTACTGATTTAAAACGTATTTGGAGGTCACTGAGGTAACAATGACTTCTTTTATCCATTTACTCTCTTCTTATCTCTCCCCCTATTTTGTTTATCTCTATTAGTTTGATACTAGTTCTCTCCTTGGGATCTTTCAAAGTTTAGTTCTTGCACAATGAGATTGATGGTGGTAGTGGATGTTATGGTTGATTTCATGGGTTTTATTGGTTTTGTATTGAGTTTCAAGTTCCTCACTCAAGTGGATGGGCTCTTTATTTTTCTCCTACCTTATTATAGCAACTTTCCTTTTTGCAAGTTGTGGACATCTCTACTTTTTGTTGTATTTGTATGTTTGGCTAGGGGTGGTGGTGATTTACATATTAAAGTATATTCTATGATGGGGGTTTTTCCTTGAGAAGATTTGTATTGGATTGTTGTGGTTGTTCAATCATCTTGTGTAGCCTTTGGTTGTTCTATGAATGGGCTTCTTCGTACTAGATCCTAGTTGGATGATCTTATTTCCCCCCCATCATGCTTATTCAAGGTTTCTCTAGGTTTCTCTTCTCTTGGGGGAAATAATTTTTATCTATTCTTGATCTCACTATTTATTCTGCCTTATTTTCAATAATTTATCCTATTTTTGTTCCTTTGAAGAGTGTTCCTATAATTTTTGGTACTTTCCTAGTGCACATGATATTTTTATTGATGTTTCTATTGGGCCTTTTATTATGTCACTCCATAATACACCCATAATTAAGGTTCATTAGATACCAACTACCTTAACATGTCCCTAAACTTTCTACTCCATAATTAAGGTTCATTAGATACCAACTACCTTAACATGTCCCTAAACTTTCTACTTGAGGTGGGATTTTCTCTCATAGGAATGGTTGGAGTCCCCAAGAGTGCATCTTCTTTATACTAGATATTTTATGTTAGAGCCTTTGTTTCCTATTTTTTGGAAGTTATTCTTCATTTTTTCATTTCAATGACTCCCTCTATCATTGCAATGGCTATTTTGTTTGTTGATAATAATTTCTATGAAAGTTTCTCTTGTGCTTGGTTGGCTTAATTTAGTGAGGGGCCTCTCATAGCCCCTTTCCCAATTCTTCCCCTTGCAATTTCTCTAGAGGCGGGTTTAAATTTCATGGTTTTGGATATGTCCACTTTTCAGTACTATTCTGAAATGATTTTCTTTCTTGGGTTAATATTTCTAGAGAGAGATTCTAATTTTGTTTCCCTATTTATTCTAGTATAGGTCCTCTAGGGTGGAATGTGTTGTAGGATTCAATCTTGTCAGTCTTGTAGAGGTGGAATATATTGTAAAATTTTGATTGTAAAATTTTTATTAAGGTGGACATTTTGGTTAGATTTTTTGTTGGCCTTACTAATGTGAACTATGCTAAAATCCTTTCTCCTAGTTCTGTTGATTTGGGTTGTTTGGAGGGTTAGTAGCTACATATCTAATAGAGGTGAATTCAAACTTGAAGACTATCTAGGATAATTGACTTTTGAGTTTGTGGTGTTTGGCTAGATGAAAAATTATAGTCAAATTCAACATGCAAGGGATTCTTGGCTTAGGTTACCAACCACCCTACTTTTCCTCTCAATGTGGATTACTACTTTCATCTTAGTTTGTTACCCTAAAATTATATCCTTCTCAACTAGTCTTTGTCGATAGTTTCTTAAATCCTTGGCTTTTTTGGGCTCTATGTTATCATATTCCTTGTTAGATAATGCCTTGATTTAAGGTAATCCTACTAGTAAAAGGTCTCATGGTACCTTTCAAAACCCTCTAGTTATAAAAATAAAGGCTTCAATTTAGTTTTGAGACCCTTGTCTCTGATTGGTTCATTTGTCTAGTCAAAAGTTTCTTATTTTTTATAAAAGAAGCTAGTATTTTTTAGTTTTTTGGCTGTAATGTCCCCATTTTGAGCTAGCATTGGAGTTAGTGGATTTAGCCTATCATTGGGTCCTTGTAGGCTAATACTGGTGATTAGAGTACCCTGTTGTGGGTTTTGGCCCCTTTTTTAGGGACTTACTATTTATAGTAAGTCAACTTATGGCTCTACTGAGCTCAGAGGATTTAGAGGAGTTATATGATGCTTTTAGATTTTATTTTCAGCTTTCGGTTTGGACTCCAAGATTCTTGGAGGGAGCGTCTATTTTTAGTAAGTCACCCCATCAAGTTCATTCATCATCTTTCATCATCAAGATCACTCTTGTGCTGTCATATTTTGATTATGATGCTTCCTCAGTTGTTTTTGCAAGATGGGTGAATTATGATTATTATTTAATTAAATCGGCTAAGGTTGCCATTTTTAGTGGGAATGTATTCTAGGTATCTTAGTATTATTGCTCGTTAGAGCCGGGTTGAGAAGTTTTAAATCTTGAGCTCATAAAATAGGGACCCTATGTGTCAGAATAATATTATTTTAATAAAAGGGTCATTTTCAGCATTAAAGTGAAGAGAAATATAATAGTTTATTATATTTCAAATGTGCACATAAAGCAAAGTCTTTTGTAAGTGAAAAGTGTGTGAGAGAAGATATATTTTATTATAAAAGCAATGCTTTGGGCAAAAAGGAATGCATTCATGAACTTATGTTTTTTTTTAAGATTGGAAGTGGAGAAATATGGCTAGGGTTTGAGGACCGATTCCTCACTTTTTGCAATTTGAATCATCTCATGTTGATGGTGAATTTTTCTACTAAAATTCTAAAAATTCAATTCTAATTCTGGAAGTACAATTTGGTGTTGTTGTATACCGAATTGTGAAGAGTTATTCAATTACAGTTGTTTCACAGAAATTCTGCATATTAGAACGATCTCTTTAGAGGCTCATATAATTGTTTGGGAGATTGTTATATCTACTGGTGATTGCAATCAACATTTGAAAGCCATGATATTTATCTGGTGGCTATGAATTAGTTAAGGGAGCTACTTTTTTTTCTTCCCAGCAGCTTGTGTGACTTTCTTGGAAGGTTGTGTGTCTTTCTTGGCAACTTGCACATCATCATTGAGAGGCAACGTTTCTTCTTGGAAGCTCACACACATGTTTTGGAGAGCTATGTTTAATTCTTGACAACCTACATGCATTCTTGGAGGGCTGTGTTTTATCTCCAGCTGGTTATATTTTCTTAAAAGGTGCTCATTTACCCTTTGTTAATTATTATGTTACATGACAATTGAAAATTAGAAAAAAATTGATGAATGTGGTCATTTTCAGTGAAGTGTTGAAGTTTGAAATAAATTGTTTTCTATATTATTCAATTCTAAAAATATTATTGAAGTCAAATATTATCAATCAAAAAACAAAACATTGCAAGAAAATTCAGAAATAAATATTACCTTCAACAAAGAGCCAGGCAGGTTCTTTACAATGGTATCAGAGCATTGATCTTGCCAACCTGGAGGTTATGAGGGCTTAGCTATGGCAGACAGGTTTGTGCCTGGTATGCAATATGTCTGCAGGGGTAGAACTTCACTCCCACCAGAGGGTATTAAACAGGGAAAGCAGCTGAATAGCATGGTTAATCTCAGGAAGCAAACAAATGCCATCATGGAAAGTATAGAAAAGCTTAGATAAAATTAGGAAAGGATGAGTGCTTTTCTTTCAAATCCGTCAACCATAGACAATGTGGCAAGGTATATGGTTTCCATTTTTAAAAGGTCTTCCTCACAGAGAAAATAGGAAGAGAACCGGGAGGATTGTATAGGTGTAGCTTCCGCAGCCAACAACCATCAAGTAGTGGAGCCTTTTCTCAATGAGGCAACTACTAGTCCCTATATGCGTGATGATGGAGGCTCTTCCCAGGAGCATGTGGTTATGATAGAGTTGCTTGAGGATAGCTAGATTGAGTCTCATTATTTCCATGTGATAGAAACTCGTGATCATGGGAATGTTGATGACATGATAGACACCAATGATTGTAGCCCTATATCGATTGGTAGCAATGAAATTACTAATGATATAGGTTTTGATTTTTATGACAGCAATCTTATGTTTGAGCCTATTCATGTCGTTGATGACAGGAAAAGTATAGAGGATACATTGTGGATATCACTATGGATTTTGACTCGCTTGATGACAGTGTTAGTTTTCAAGATTGCATTCTAAATTTGAGTTCTTCTAATTCTGATTTATATGATAGCAGTGAGTTGCGTTGGCAATGGCATGTGATATTAGAGGTTTTACAGGTTGGTTATATTGGCATTGATAATATGGACACTACTGATGTTATCTATGAAGATGATTCATGTTGTAGCGAGTCTGGTATATCATATCAAATATTGGATGATGACTCAGAGTGGTTATTGGATGATGATAGGTCCCATGATCATAGTTTATAGGGACTTATTGTACATAGTGAGGATTGTCAGAGACATGAGTCCATTTAGGTAGAGAAGATTTCATATCATGTCTCTCACAGTTCATAGTTTTTTAGCGCAGATCAATAGATGGGATCAGTTCACTTTGTGAACAATTCCTTATTTGATATGGATGTCATTATGACTTATGACAATCCATTGTTTGAGCTTAGGGATGATCCTTTTCAAAAGTTGTACAATGATGATGATGTTGGGGATCCTATTAGTACACCTGGTTATCAGAACAATTTTACAGGATGCAAGTCAATTTTTACTAAGCAGTTTATAGAGGTGTACACAGTGAGGAGAGCTTTTAGTTTCACTTTTGATCCTCATGTTCAGGATATCTACTAGTTAGAGAGTTCTTCAATGCATCCATTTGATGACTGGTATGATGGTTTGGTTAGCACAGTGACTGGGGGCAAGTCCAGTCTGTTGGTTGAGTTACTTCTATGTGGGCTACTCTCGGTTGAGTTTCTCCCACGTGGTGATCTTGTTGTAGCACCTTCAGTTTGGGTGTCGAGTGCAGTTTCTCAGTTGTTGATGTTTGTACTATTGATGCTGATGATTTCTTCATAGGAGTATGCTAAGGGCATGGACATTACTCCATTCTATCATTGGGATCTAGGTGGACTTCTATGTTTTGTTTTCTGAGATTGCTTGGGGACAAGAAATTTTAGGGAGGGAGGACTATAATGTCCCCATTTGGGCTAGCATTGGAGTTAGAGGATTTAGCCTATCATTGGGTCCTTGTAGGCTAATACTGGTGATTAGAGGACCCTGTTGTGGGTTTTGGCTCCTTTTTGAGGGACTTACTATTTATAATAAGTCAACTTATGGTTCTACTAAGCTCAGAGGATTTAAAGGACTTATATGATGCTTTCAAATTTTATTTTTGGCTTTCGGTTTGGAGTCCAAGATTCTTGGAGGGAGCGTCTATTTTTAGTAAGTCACCCTGTCAGGTTCATTCATCATCTTTCATCATCAGGATCTTTCATGTGCTATCATATTTTGATTCTGATGCTTCCTCAGTTGTTTTCGCAAGATGGGTGAATTATGATTATTATTTAATTAAATCGGCTAAGGTTGCCATTTTTAGTGGGAATATATTCTGGGCATCTTAGTGTTATAGCTCTTTAGAACCAGGTTGAGAAGTTTTAAATCCTGAGCTCATAAAATAGGGACCCTATGTGCCAGAATAATATGATTTTAATAAAAGGGTCATTTTCAGCATTAAAGTGAAGAGAAATATAATAGTTTATTATATTTCAAATGTGCACATAAAGCAAAGTCTTTTGTAAGTGAAAAGTGTGTGAAAGAAGATATCTTTTATTATAAAAGCAATGCTTTGGGAAAAAAGGAATTCATTCATGAACTTATGTTTTTTTTTTAAGATTGGAAGTGGAGAAATATGGCTAGGGCTTGAGGACTGATTCCTCACTTTTTGCAATTTGAATCATCTCATGTTGATGGTGAATTTTGCTACTGAAATTCTAAAAATTCAATTCTAATTTTGGAAGTACAATTTGGTGTTGTTGTATACCGAATTGTGAAGATTTATTCAATTACAGTTGTTTCACAGATATTATGCATATTGGAACGATTTCTTTAGAGGCTCATACAATTGTTTGGGAGATTGGTGTATCTACTAGTGATTGCAATCAACATTTGAAATCCATGATATTTATCTGGTGGCTGTGAATTAGTTAAGGGAGCTTCTTCTTTTTTCCCAATAGCGTGTGTGACTTTCTTGGAAGGCTGTGTGTCTTTCTTGGTAGCTTGTGCATCACCATTGAGAGACTATGTTTCTTCCTCGCAGCCCATGCACATGTTTTGGAGAGCTATGTTTACTTCTTGACAGCCTGCGTGCATTCTTGGAGGGCTGTATTTTATCTCCAGCTAGTTATATTTTCTTAAAAGGTGCTCATTTACCCTTTGTTAATTATTATGTTACATGACAATTGAAAATTAGAACAAATTTGATGAATGTGGCCATTTCCGGTGAAGTGTTGAAGTTTGAAATAAATTATTTTCTATATTATTCAATTCTAGAAATATTATTGAAGTCAAATATTATCAATCAAAAAACAAAACATTGCAAGCAAATTCAGAAATAAATATTATCTTTAGCAAAGAGACAGACAGGTTCTTTACACTTTCAAAACCCTCTAGTTATAAAAATAAAGGCTTCAATTTAGTTTTGACACCCTTGTCTCTGATTGGTTCATTTGTCTAGTCAAAAGTTTCCTATTTTTTTATAAAAGAAGCTAGTATTTTTTAGTTTTTTGGTTGTCTCACTACTTATTGTATAAGCTAAATATGGGCCTCTAATTTAGCCTTACACTTCAACATAGTCATTGTTCATCAGTTACAGAAAAGAATGAATCTGAGATCATTCATCTTGCCTGTCTGGATGATTCAACCTGTTGCCTCCTATCTAGGTAGGGTTCGAGATTGCTCTCAGAATCGAGAGTCCAACAACCATAGACTAGCACTAGAATGAAGGATTTGACTGAAAGCAAAGTGTAGTTATTCTAGCATGAATATGCAAGATTAATCTAGAAAATGGAATATGAGTATTTAATCTAAGAATACTAAAAGCAAACTAGATTAAGAAATGAAGTGCATATTTAATCTAAGCATGATATATTAATCTAGAAATGATTATTAAACTAAGAATGAAAGCTTTGAATGTAAACAAGTAGAGATGAAAATGTGACAACACTTTGTTGCTTGAAAATTGGATCCTTTGAATGAGAAATGAGAGTTCATTTATAAAATCCTGGGTTCAATCGACGGTTGAGATTGAATGACATGAATGGTGGAGATTGAAGGAGAGTTTAGTTTAGAATAGAAAGTTTTTTGTAGAGAGGCAGTCAACTGTTTGCCTTTGACTGTGTAAAGCAGTTAACATATTTGTTGCACTTTTGGATTCCATTTAACTCAAAGTTTCCTTTTCTGAACTGAAGAGAAGATTTTTGGATCTAGAATATTTGATTAAATAAATACAATATTGCCTCATAAATGGATTTCTCAATTATTTGAATAATTAAATTGAATTATTGAAATGAGGATATTTATTTAAAACTAAACATTTATTTAATTCCTTTTTTACATGTGTATTTAGCTAAAGAGGATGAATTTAATTTAATTAAAGTGCTAGGACTTTATAATTAAATTAATCAATCATAGGGTTTATTTATCCAATTATAGTCGATATTTAGGAATTAAATGTAGCATGTGATTAATGCAGATTTACGGTTTTCTGTATTTGACACTAAGTCAAGTAGAGTCAATTAGGAGATAGAATTGCTTGGTACAATAGGACTTTGATGATTCAAAAATTGATAGAATGAGGCTAAATGCAATAAAATTGGTTAAGATATTGAGATGCCAATTTTGGGGTATTACATTTTACCCCTCTTTGAATTGATTTGCGAGCAGCGCATTGATTCAAATAATAGTCTGATGTGACAATTGATAAGAGTTTCAGGATTATCTCTAGAACGAAGCTTAACCCTCAAACGTCGAGGTTAGATTGCCAAGACATTGATCAGATTGAGTTCTAAAATCATCTCCAGAATGAAGCTTGATTCTCCAAAGTCTAGGTTAGATTGCAAAGACCTCAGTTAGATTACCACTTTTAGTAAGAGTGTCCCTAGAACTAGGCTCAATCTTTAGGAGATAGGGTTAGATTGCCCCAATACCTATCAATTAAATGATAACTGATGCATATTTTTAGGACTATCTCCAGAATGAATCTTAGTCCTCTAAGACTTGGGTTAGATTACCCAGATACTGGTTAAAAAGAGCTTTCGAGAGCCATCTCCAGAATGAAGCTTGGCTTTCAGGAATCAAGGTTAGATTGCCCCAATACCTAAAGAGATTTCAAGAACCATCTCCAGAATGAAGATTGATCCTCAGGGATCTGAGTTAGATTGCTCAGATACTTAAAGATATTTTGAGAACCATCTCCAAAATAAAGCTTGATCCTCAGGGATCCGAGTTAGATTGCTCAGGTACCTAAAGATATTTTGAGAACCATCTCCAAAATGGAGCTTGATCCTCGAGGATCCAAGTTAGATTTCTTAGATACCTAAAGATATTTTGAGAACCATCTCTAGAATGAAGCTTGATTCCTAGGGATCTGAGTTAGATTTCTCAGAGACCTAGTAGTATGATGACAAAATGCAAGGCACAGAGATGCCCCTAGTGATGAGAACTTTTGATTTAGATCAGATTGATTCAAGATTGATTCGATAATATTTAATGATGCAATCATCCTGCCCCCTCGGGAGTGAAATTGAAAGATGACATGTCATAAAGGTTGTTGACAGGAATGGGTTGTAGATAGAGATAGGATTAGAGATCTAGAAGAACTTAGAACCGATTATGGAAGAATTGAGAATATTTAGAAGTGATCTAGAGTGATGTGGAGGTCCTTTTGACCAAGGTTGGCCTGAATTGACTAGAATTGACTTTTGATGAAAAGATGAAGAAGTCAAAAAAATGATGATGAGATGTGATTCTATCAAGAATACAACATCAGAAGGTCGACTACATAAGTGTCCGACCACGTCAAACCTAGAAATTTTAAAACATGATTTTGAGCTATGTAGAGATGTCAAATTTCAATTTTGATCTCAAAAATGGATTTAGAGTGGTCAATTTAGCAAAGGGTGAAGTTTTCATGCTAAATGAAGCACTTTTGAAAATTAGGTCAAAACCTATATAAGGCCCAAAAGGGTCATTTTCAATTCATTTGAAACCTTTGACTTTGCAAAAAAGAGAGCTCTGAGTGAAAATGCAAGGAGTTTCAATGAAGTTGTATAGGTTCAAGTGCTCCAAACGTCACAACCGGCCGCTGGCATATGACCCACTAGTGAGTAGTCAATAACCTACCTCGCATTTCAATTTTTTAATGCATTTTGAGTAGATTCAACAGAATGTAGGCCATGTTAGGAGCCTTCTTGTAAGAACTCGCGTGAGGAAAGAGATTCTCCATGGAGGTCAGTGAGGATTCTCCCATGAGAGAGTATAAAAAGAGTACTTCCTCACGTGGGTCTCTCCACAGCCTCGCGCGATAAGAACCCAGCAATCACGTAAAAAAACCCTTCGCAGGGAAGATCCCTCCCACGAACTGGCGTGCAATATTGCGTGACTCAAAAATCTCATGCAAGATTCCTACTTCCTCACATGGGAATCTGCAGCAAAGAACCAAAATTGTTGAGCCAGAATTTACATAAAATAAGCCAAGTAGAGCATGTGAGAGCTAGTTTTAGGATAGGTGTATAGTTTCAAGTTTTCTTTTGCATTGAAATATCATCATGATGGGATATTGATCATGCATTATCACTTGCATTGTAGGTTGACTTCCTAGACATCGTATACCGGTCTTACCATCCCGTGATTAGTGAGGTAGTGCGACAGCTAGATGATAAAGAGACAATGCACATAGATGCACTAGGATTATCTTACTTGTGTGATGTATCTAATTTTTGGGTAAATCACGAGCTTCTAGGTGCACTCATTGAGCATTTCCATTCAGAGATGAACACTTTCCATTTACCACAGGGCGAGATGATTGTGACACCCGAGGACATATACATGATCCTACGAGTACCATTCCACAGGTCGCACATGGAGTATGACGTACAGTCGAGAACAGGCACTACGATGCTCTAAGATATCTTCCAAGATGAGTTATTCATGGGTCGGGTGATCCCCTGGGAGGAGCTCATCAAAGATTATGGGCTAAGGCATAGATTAGTAGTGATTCTAGCAGCATTCCTAGGCTACTACTTGATGCCAAACAAAGGATAGCATGGGCTAGAGTGCGGTTGGGGATGACTATTGCAGAGGATGTTAGAGCAGCCACTCGTGTGCTGTAGATGGGGTCAGTGTATGCTAGCGTAGATGTACCATGAGATGCATGAGATTGTGTATCGAGATACTCAAAGCATGGAGGTAGGGGTTTTTGTATTTTAGATATGGACCTGGGAGAATCTCCCTGTATGTAGGCCAGTCTTTCAAGATACCTGGAAACCATTAGAGCTATACATTTATAGGTATGGCAGATCGATGGTCCAGCCTGTGCTGGGTAAGACAGAGCAGTGGAGAGATCAGCTAGATGACATGGTCGCAATTGTATAGTGGCCATGGATAGGTATAGAGGTCTAGGACGATGCTAGGCATGAGCTACAGTATATGTTTTGTTCTTGACCATTGATCAGTCACTCCATCTCTATTATTGAGTGATTTCCACTATCACAGGTTCTGCGATAGTTTGACAGGCCACAGGACATCTTGTAGGAGTACTGCTCATACGCCTGCTTTGCCAATGAGGTGAAGAAGGGATGGCTGGTGAGGTTAGATCAGGTCGGCTCCATGATTGAGGCGTGGGTAGCACCAGCCCGATGGGATTATATGGTCATAGTGGCAAATGGTGGGATGATGCCAGCTTATCAGGATTACTTGACAGCACATCCATTCCCCCGATACACAGATCTAGTAGGTATGGGTCAGCAAGTAGTACAGGTTGTACAATAGTAGGTAGCTCAGCATCCACCACAACAGCAGGTGGCATAGCCACCACCACAAGAGTAGGAGGTGTCGTGGCAGAGGACCACATATACACCCATCCCACCTCATCAAATGAGGATAGATCCTAGCACAAGTAGTAGTGGATTGTGGGAGAGATCATCGAGGTAGAGGACCGATGAGCCACCACAACAGCCTCCAGAGATAGAGACACAGGTTGAGGGTGTTGATGAGGACATGCAGGATCAGGCTACATAGGGTCCCCCTCTAGGAGACACAATCTCATAGCTGTAGGAGTCACTATGGAGAAGCCAAGAGAGGGTGTGGCAGGCACAGAGACAGTTGGGTGACCTACACATACAGGTCACGGTCCAAGATTCCCAGTTGGTGGATAGAGAGTGGGAGAACAGGGAGCTGCGGGAAGAGCTAGCGAGAGCATGGTTAGAAGCTCAGTATGAGGCAGCACATGCCTCATATTATTATGCAGCTTACATTGGTGTAGTTCCTGAGGGTACAGACTAGGTGCCACGATTTTTAGAGTATGTCAGAGCATCAAAGGTTCCATAGGGACCTCCTCCATAGGCATCGCCTTGGCCAAACATGCCCCCTCCTCCACCTCCTCTGGGTGGCGATGGCTAGAGCTAGATTAGAGTCTTAATGTAGTATATCATGATGTATTTGATGCATATGCATCTCTGTATTGTAGCCCACTTTTGAGATATATATTGTGCTCGAGTAGCACCATTTTGTATATAGATACTCTGATTTATATAGATATGAGCTCGATTCTTTTGGTATCATTGTATGTGTTATATATTTCTTTGAATTTTTTATTCTTTATGAGATGTATCCAAAATGATTAGAGGGATAGATGTGAATGTATGACATGTATGAATATGTAAATGAATATGCACATGTTTTCTATTTTGTATGTATGCAATGTGAAATACAATGATAGATAGTAGATGAGTAAATGTAATGGATGTTTTGATTTATGCTTATAATGGATGCACATGTATATGAATATGTAGATAATGATATATGATAATGCACTTTGTGGATGTAATGTATGCAATGTGTGGTACTAACATCTCATGCAAGATATCACAACATATGACAGGTACTAACCAAATGAACTTTCTTTGAAGATCAAGAGCAAGGATCGAACACTTGTGTAGTCATGATGAATCCAGGACATGAGATGAGAACCCTCGGTGTACAAATCTAGGAGGATATGATGAAGTGAGAAGAAAAACACTATCGCAAGGAAAATCTAGAATGAAAATGAAAGCCTAAGCTAGATGCAATCCCTAGGACTTGGTTGCTAGACCCATTAGATAGTTTTCATCATAGAGCTTTTGGTATAGGATGGTCATGAAGTTTCATACAACTCTCATTGATATGACAATCATGAGAATATGAATATGACATTAGTCTTAGATTTGTCAAAATGAGGTGTAAGCATTAAGGCACAAAAAACCAGAATGACCTAAACACCTATTCCTGTTGATGTAGCAAGTTAGCATAAGCATCAAAGCATAGTTGCTAGGATGACCAAAATGTTGCTTGTGTAAAAACACACCAGACACGCAAGAGTTCCTTCTTTTGCTAAGTGATTGAGAAGCATACTAAGAATGCTCGTAGTGACCCTTATGTTCACTTTGTAGGATGAGCATTTGAAAGTTCACTTGTAGCAGAAAGAAGTCACTCAAACAAACAAGGAGAAGAACCAACCTCACCAAAGTTTCCATATAAAAGGAGTCAAGGTACACATGGCCATCTAACATGAGATAGAGGCTCTCACAGTGGACACCCATTTTGTATGGATCCATTGGATCATTGGAACTAAACCAGCAGATAGAAAGAAAATAAAAGATCATGCCCCCAGTCTTCGCATCTCTTGGTCAAGATAGACATCTTTGAGTTGCTCAAGATGGAATGACAAAGCAAAAAAGACAAGAATGCAAAAGAAAAGCTCATCATGTCTTAGAGATAATCAAAGTTAGTTTTAGTTTTAGTTTAAGTGAATTGATGTCAAATTGGAAGTATACGTCATATGCAAAAAGTATCAACAAGATGACAATAGTAGAAAGACGCAGTGAGAACCACTAGTGACTGACGTGAGAGAGAGTCTCAAGGAGAGATCATAGTGCTAACTAAGTATCAGTAGATAGATGCAGTGAGAACCACTGGTGACTAATACAAGGAAGACCCTCAAGGAGAGAGATCTTAGTGATAGCGAACTAAGCATCAGTAGGCAGACACAGTGAGAACCACTGGTGACTTATGTATGAGAGATCCTCAAGGAGAGGGATCTTAATGCAAACTAAGCATCAATAGGCAGATGCATTGAGAAACACTAGTGACTAATGTGAGGAATATCCTCTGAAAAGATAGGATAGTGCCTCCTAGACTAGGAAGGTTGCCCCTAGAGTATGACCAGTTTCAATCCATGTAGAGTTGAGCATAATCTCAAAGGTAACTAAGAGCAAGTGCATGAGCTAGAAAAATAAAAGCAAGAAAGTAGGAAAGCAACTGTATAGAGCCAAGCAATGTTGTGATAGGTATAGCATTTTAGAACAAGAGTTTCTTGTCTACCAGGTTTTCACCGTCTTGGAAAAATTTTTATTGCTTTTTCTACCTGACGCTTGTTTACCAGGTTTTCATCAATGGCACCTTTTTTTTGTTTTTCAATTTTTTATTTTTTATTTTTATTTTTTGTATTATCAAGGCACTTGTTTACCAGGTTTTCACTAGGATAATAGATTAGGACATTTTTCAATTTTTAGGATTTTTTCATAATTGAGTATGTACATGGAGCATTCAGAAGATGTCTCAACTGTAGAATCATTTCAGATGCAGAGCATTGATTGGCTCTTTGAGTTGTTCTCCTTCAGTAGTAGAGAGTTGATAGGCACCGAACCCAAACACTGCAATAACAAGATACAGACCAAGCCAATTTGGTTCAAATTTCCCCTTCTGGGTCTGTTGTTGTTGATTCTTTGGGTTCTCTCTCAGGACGAGATCACCCACTTGGAAATCCCTTGGTCTAACTTTCTTGCTGTAGCTCTTGGTCAAACATCCTTTTCTGATATGCTTAGATGATCGAATGCCACTTGTTGACATTCATCCATTAGTTCTAGCTCTTGTAGCCAAGCTATTCTAATGTCATCATCAGTGATGAGGCCTTTCAGAGAGACACGCAAAGTAGGAATCTCGACCTTAATAGGTAGCACAACATCCACTCCATAAACCAAAGAAAAGGGTGTGGCCCCTATCGGTGTTCGTATGCTTGTTCGATAAGCCCATAGAGCCAGATCAATCTGGAGGTGGTAGTCTCGTCCAGATTTGTGAACTGTGTGGTGTAGGATTTTTAGGATCACCTTGTTGGATGCTTATGCCTGTCCATTATCCTAGGGATAATGGATTGAAGACCAGTGCTACGTGATTTTGAACTTAGAGAAAATCTCTTTCAGATCCTTGTTTTTGAACTGCCCCCCGTTGTCAGTGATTATTGAGGAGGGTACACCATACCTGTAGATGATGTAATTCAATATGAAAATGGCTACATATTTTCCATTTTCTACAGTAAGAGGTACTGCCTTGACTCACTTTTTGTAGCAGTGATGATGAACTTGTGTCCATTCGATGAAGAATGATGAATCTGACCCACTAAATCAATGGCCCATTGTTAAAATGGCCAGAAAGTGATGAATAGAATTAACTCCTTGGAGGGAGTGTGAATCAGATTCCCATGAAGTTGACACTATTTACAAGCCTTAGCATATTGTATAGCTTCCTTCTCTATATCAACCCAATAGTAACTAGCTCTAATAAGCTTACGAGCCATCATCAGGCCGCTCGAATGAGATCCACAAATGCCTTCATGCACCTCAGCTAACACACACTTAGACTTGTCGGGTTCTAAACACCTAAGGAGGGTATCATCTAGACCTCACCTATATAGGTCATTAGCTATGATGATGTACCGTACGTGAAGGACTATAGATTAGGTGATGTTTCTCATTCTAGGTGTAGGTATTCAGAATGATCTGGTCATAAAGGTAGGAATAGATATGATGGTAGCAGGATGAATCATGTCCTATGATAGAATAGATCATCCTAGATTCAGGAATATCATAGGCTGGGTAGTGTAACATCTCCACCATGGTCTCCACCAGGAATTCATTTTGGAAGTCATTTTATGGCAGTTGTAGCATAGAGGCAAGTGTAGCCATGGCATCAACCACTTTGTTATCTTCCCTTGGAATTTTCTAGAAAGTGACATGTGCAAAGTATTTCCTTAAGTCATCAACCATCCTCTTGTAAGGCACCAATTTATCATCCTTTGTCTGATAGATGTTGTTGACTTGATTGATGACTAGTTATGAGTCTCCAAAGACATTTAGTTCATCTACTCACTATTCAATGGATATATTCATGCCATTGATCAGGGCTTCGTACTCAGTGATGTTATTTGTACAAGGAAACAACATCTTGTATTCCTTGGGTAAAGAGTATCTTTGTGGTGTGATGAGCAATATCCCGATGCCTGACCCATGTTGGGTGAATGATCTATCAAAGAACATAGTCCATGTTTGATGTGTGAGAAGTATTATGGACTCATCTGGAAACTTGATGCTCAATGGTTGATGATCTTTCATAGGTGCCTCAGCCAGCTGATCTGCAATTGCTTGTCCTTTGATGGCCTTTCTCTCTACATACTCAATGTCAAACTCACTAAGTATCATGACCCATTTCACCAATCTACCTATAAGGGAAGCTTTTTTGAGTAAGTATTTTAATGGATCAATCTTAGCAATGAGACATGTAGTGTGAGAAAGCATGTAGTGTCATAGTTTTTGTGAAGCAAATAGCACCGCTAGAAAAGCTTTCTCAATGATAGATTAATTTGCTTCATAAGAGACCAGAGTTCTACTGATGTAGAAAATAGTTCTTTCTTTGTTATTCTGATCTTCTTGAGCCAATAAGACACCTAGTGACATGTCTATAGTGGAGATGTAGAGAATGAGCAGCTTCATGTGAATAGGAGGCATCAATATTGGTGGATTTGCAAGGTATTGTTTGATCTATGTGAATCCTTTTTCACAGTCTTCATTCCATTCATAATTCACTCCTTTATGTAAGGTCTTGGTGAATGGTTGTGACTTGTCTTCTAGTTGTGAAATGAAGCACCGGATAGACTGTAACCGACCTTGGAGTCCTCTCATCTAACTGATGTTGCGTGGTGGAGGCATTTCCATGATGTCTTAAACTTTATCAGGATATACTTCTATGCCTATTGCCGATATGATGTAACTGAGTAGCTTGCCAGATGTAACACCGAATGCACACTTCTTCAGGTTGAGCCTTAGACTGAATTGTTCCATTCAATCTAGTATGTGACCTAGATCTGTAATATGTTCTTTCCATTACATTCTCTTAGCCAATATGTCATCTATGTAGTCTTCCATTATTTTATGCATCATGTTATGAAAGATAGTGGTGGCGGCTCATTGATACGTGGCCCCAACATTTTTTATTCCAAAGGGCATGACGTTCTAATAGAAAGTTCCCCAAGCACATGTGAAGGTAGTCTTCTCTTGGTCTTTTGGTGTGATTTTGATCTGGTTGTAGCCAGAGAAATTGTCCATCAGTGAGTACATTTCATAGCTAGCTGTTATGTCCACAATCATGTCAATGTTGGGAAATGGAAAGTCATCTTTTGGACATGCCTTGTTCAAGTCTCAGAAGTCTGTGCAGACCCAAATAGATTTTCAAGTTTGGTAATTGGTATGATTTTGGAAATCCATTCCGCATAGTCAATTGCTCTGATGAAGCCAACATTAAGCAATTTTTCCAGTTTAGCTTTGACTAATAGTGCCACATGCGGATGCATCTTACAAAGCTTTTGTTTAACAAGTTTAACACTTGGCGTGATAGATAAGTGGTGCATGATTAGATTAGGATCCAATCTAGGCATATCAAAGTATGTCCATGCAAAGTTAATTTTCTTGCTCCGAAAGAAAGTAATGAATTCCTCTTTCTCTACTGCGGATAAATATTGTGCCAAATGAATAATCTAAGGTGTAGCCTCTATGCCCAAGTTCTCAAGTTGAGTTGGCTCAATTAGCACTGAAGATCTTTTCTAAAAATGACTTAGAAGTGTATCAAGTATCCCATCCTCGGGTGCCTCAGAGAGGTTTTCACCCTCGGATACGTCTTTTGTTTTTACTTTTTTCGGCTCTAATATTGCCACAATGTGGCTTTCACCATTAGAGAACCTATTATTTTTTCTTTTGATTTTATGACTAAGATACTTGATATTGGCCTCAGTCATGTTGATACTATCTTCACTAGTGGAGGACATTACAGGTTTGACAACGTTAAGGTAGCAGGCAAGATAATAGTCATTCTGGAACGTAAGGACTTCATTGGATGGAAAGGAAGAGTTCCAGTTTATTAGCTTGGGATGATGGAGTGAAAGAGAAGTGACAATTTCAAGTGCATTCATGATATAGTCATCAAAATCATGGACAATAAAGTCAACACCTAAAGTGATCTCATCCAGAGATGCGTTCAAATTCCTACGATTCCTCATGTCCGAAGTAGAGGGTATGTTAACATTTATGGAATCACACTCAGTCATCCTACCACTAGACCCTTCACCTACATTGAGAGAGTTTTCAAATGTGTGCACGATGTCTACGTCCTTGTCAAAAGTTGCATCAGATAGAGAATCTAACTCATACTCATGCGACTCAGTAATGCTTGATATAGGAACTCCATCAATACTAACTATACCATCTGACTCATTATCATTCCTTGTAGCATTGTTGTTCTGTTGGATTTTTTCATGTTTGAACCACTCTTGAAAAGGTGATGGCATGTGCAATTCCCATTGATAATTAGGGTGATTCATTTGCATTTTCCTCAACCACTCGTATACCAATGGAGTAACTGAGGCAGTGTCATCAGAATCATGGTCAGTTTCAAGGTGTCTGACACGTTGCACAAAATCATCTGGCTCTATGAAGAGCATGGCAAGATCTAGAAGAATAGGATAAGGAAAGGTATCCTCATCTGAACTGACCTTTGAGTTTTTAGCTAAAACGGTGTCCTCAAATGTTGGCTGGCATTCTAGTTTTGGTACAAATTTATTGATCCCTAAATGGAATGAGATCTTTTTAAAACCTAGACCAGTAGTGTCTTTTTTCCTTCATCTTATAGCTTTGATTGGTTCAAGAAATCCTTTATTATTCACCCCTATAAGGCCACTCCCTTTATAGCCAAAGCATTGCATGAGCTTGAACCTTCATTGTTTGGTTCATGTTCTATATCACGAGTTGGAGTGACTTGTTTAGATGTATCCTTCCCTTTATAAATCCAAGTTGTAATGGCTCTATTTTCATCCTCATCTTCTAGTGGCATTGTGGCCTGGACAAAGGCACCATCATATATAGACTACTTGAGGAGACACAGTAGAAGGTTTCTTGCTTTCAGAGGGTTTCCCATAAGAACACAGGGATAGGGGTAGAGTTTTTAATGAAAATACAGGCTCCATCTGATAGTTCCCCATGCCAAAATCTTTGATTTTGAGTCTTTTCCATTTCTTTGAGTTTAGCATCGAATAACTCTGTGGACTCTTTGTTGGTTGGGACAAAACTATTAGCAGATTGTGTGAGCATATTACAGGAATAGCTCGTGTTGGCCGGTACTATTACTTCTACTCTATGGAATGAGAACTTTATACACTGATGGTAGGTAGAAGGAACCTCCTACATCTCATGAATCCATGGTCTTCCAAACAATATATTATATGCAAGAGGAATTTCCAGAACTTGGTAGATGACATCACGCTCAATAGGTCCAACTTGGATAGGTAACACGATGAGCCCTTTGGATTTTCATTCCTCTTCATCATATGCTTTGATGGTGATTTTCTTGCGAGCATCTATACAGTCTTCACCATACCCAAGTTGGGTGAGAAAGCTAGCAAAGCATATATTAAGGCTAGCACCATTATCAATGAGGAGACGACAAATGTAGTTTAAGCCAATCATGACTTCAATATGCAGTGGGTTATTGTGTGGATGGCTCAAGGAGTGATCATCTTCCTTAGAGAAAGATAGGTAATGAGGTGAGGTCAGGTGACCTGCCATGGATTGAAACCAGTCTAGATCAAGATCTTTTGGGACATTTGCCTCAGTGAGGGCTTTATCAAGAATTTGCCTATGAGTAGGTGAGATCTTCAACAACTCGAAGATAGTGATCTGAGTGTTGGTACGTTGAAATTGGTCTAAGATGCTATAATTAGCATTGCTAAATGTGGTAATCAATTTTGAATTCTTTTTGGTAGGACCAACAATAGCTTTATCTATAGATTGTTTCAATGCAGGAGTAGAAGGCTCAAGGCCTGGGAGAACGATCTTCGTACGAGATCGGGTGATAGTGTTAGCACAAACCAAAGACTATTCTGGTTCAAAAGAAAGAGACGCAAGGCCTCATAGAATGAAAGGAACCTTGGGTCTAGGAGAATCCCCACCCCCCTTGATGGTGATCACATCACAACATTCGGCATCGACATGCTCAACCATATTAATGACATTATCATTAGTATCATACATATAGTTGATCTTGTTTTTGGCAATCTTGGGTTTGGATGATTCACCCTTCTCATGAGGAGGAAAGGGGTCTTTGAATGCTTGGTGATCTGAGTTCTTGTTATGGTTTCCCACAACAACATTACCATTGTTAATAAGATCTTGGATCTTATGCTGAAGCTGAATGCAGTTGGAAGTTTTATGACCCTTGTTCTGATAATAATCACAGTATGCAAACTCATTCCACCAAGTAGGTCTAGGTTGTAGGACACAAGTTATCCAAAGGCGTGAGTATTTGGTATTGCAAGAGAGTCTTGTACACCATGTTAAGAGGTTCTCCTAGGGGAGTATACTCATGTTTGGGTTGAGGGGCCCAAGGTTTACTTCTGAAATACTTGGAAGGTGGTTGAGTACCTACCGTAGCCTTTTTAGTGGCCTTGGCTGCCTACATGTTGGAGGTAAGATTGAAAACAACCTTCGATGGCTTTGGAGTCACATTGTCAATAACTCCATCATTCACAACATCCCAGCTTTTGTTGACAATTTTAGTTTTTTCTTTGCTTGAGGAGGACCCTTGCTCGTTATCTCTATGTAGGGTCAGCTCTCCTTTCTTGACCATGAACATCTCTATTCTCACAGCTTTCTTGATTATATCATCAAAGGTCAAAGGACCTTGCAGCTGTACTTGGTACCCAAAATCAAGAAGGAGATTATCTAAAAAGATATCAAGCTTCTCAAATTATGGTATTTTGTGAGAATATTTGGTATAGAGTTGTCTCCATTGTTGGAGAAATGTCAAGAAAGGTTCCTCGGGTCGTTGTTTCAAATTGCAAAGATCATGGATATTAACTGGATGTTGGATATTATACAAATAGTGTTGGAGAAATAGATTGGCAATCTCATCAAAAGACTTAATGCTAGTAGGAAGTTGAGAGAACCACTCCATAGAAGATTCACCCAAACTACATGGGAAGATATGCATGAGATAAGCCTGGTTGTGTATAAACTCCATGGACAAAGCACCAAACTCTCTCAAGTGATCTTGGGGATTAGGGGTACCCAAATATTTTTTGTAGTTGGGAAGTTCTACGCCCTTGGGAAAAGGCAGCATGCTAAGACTCTTGTCAAATGGGAACGGACAGATGCTCTCTAGTGTGAACTAGTTTTCTAGTTTTTCCTTGGCCTTCATGATTTGACCAATCTAATTTTTCATGTCTTGAACTAGTTTTTGCAATTTCGTAGTCTATGTTTCCTCTTCTTTGACCAATACAAGAGTCTCAACTTTATAGTTTGGAGGTAACTTGGCCCCTTGGTTGGCCAGTTCAAGAAAGTATTTCTCCTTCTCTTCCTTCATGTGGATTTCCATCATCTTGAGGAGGCATTTGTTAGCCCATGCAACCTCAATGTCTTGTGGGGTTATTTCCTCATCCTCATTACCAAGGATGTCAAAAATGCTCTGGGCATGATATTCTTCCTAGTTGTTTTGAGCTTGATCCTGATCATGAGCTTTGTTGTACTCGCCCTCTTGATTTTGGTTTGTCATCTTGCTAGTGTACAAGTGCACAGTGTGAATAGATTGAGTCCGAGGAGGTACAGTATGATGAGAGGTCATTGCTAAGGAAACCTTTGGTGCCTCAAAAGGATCAATCTCAGACAATGACTCTTCAGAGCTTTGGTGTTCTCAAAACAAGGGATTCCTAACCTGACTGAAGTTCACAGTAAAGGTACGTTGGACATGAGGTCGAATGACATGAGAAGGAGAGCGAAGTGATCCCTGTCTAGACGTGTCTGAGGAAGAACATGAAGATACCCTATAGCACTCAGATTATGTGACAAGATGAGAATGACCTCTTCCTCAGTTGCGAGGTCTACCTCTACCCAGTCTATTGAGATGTGAAGGAAATGTGTTGCACTACTTCAAGTCACAATAGTCATAGAAGAGGATTAAGTAACGAGAGAGAACCAGTACTATGATTGGAAATCCGTCTCTAGAAAAGTAAAGAGTGATATAGGTGCAATATACCTGGCACAAGTCATCGAGAGTAAGGCTAGAATAGCTGAGAGATGACTATCATGTTCCAAGGTATAATAAAATAGTAGAGCAAGAAGATAATAGAGAGACAAGGTGAGTTCAAGAAGACATCACATGGTTCCCAGCCTGAGACATACAATTTTAGACTATGTACAAGTAGGAAGACAGGCAGGTAGACCCTAAACAAGAACCAAATCAGGTAGAAAGTTAATTAGCAGATGGGAAATAGCTCGCTATTTTGACAAACTAGGGGTAGTTTTGCGTGAGAAAGTGCAGTCTCATGCGAGGAAATGCCAAGCTGCATGCGAAGATATGTTGTCTCGCGCAAGAAAGTGCAGGATTAGACTAAAAAATTATAGGGTTTCTGATAAAACTATGGTGAAAATTCATGCGAAGATGTGAAGTCTTGCATAGGGAAGTACATAGAGGGTAAAATCTCACGAGAAAATGTGCAGAGAACCCAATGAAAAAGTTCAGAATCAAACAATTTGGATCAATTTTCAAGATAGAATCAGGTTCTGAGACACAGCGTGGGCTGTTCTCTGATAGAAAGTTTAGTTCTTAGACTAGTTTTAGGACAGTTTAAATCAGAAAACTTAGTTTTAAGGTTTCAATCACTCGTTAACAGTCAAAAAACTTGGGACTAGCAAGCAGATGTAAAACAGTCAATAGTCAAAAATAGTTTTACTAAGGACAAAGCAACTCGGAAGAAACATGGGAGTCTTGACAAATTTTGGACATGTTGGACAGTTTGAAGACTCAAGAAAAAACACTCAGTTATCCCTACAAAGAAAATGGTAGAGAAAACAAAATCTGTGCCTCACAACTTATGTGCATGTGTTCACCTCACACAGTAGTGTCAAACCCTAAAGGGTGCCCATGTTTTTGGTATTTCCAAGGACTCAATAATATATTTTCAAATTTTACCCTTGAATCATGGGCTAGTGTCATATACCACCTTCAAACATCTAGGTGCATGCCTATGTTGAGAATCTATAGGAGAGATTATTCCCCCTTTCAGAGATGAACCGGGTAGGAAACTAACTAAAAAAGAGTGTTTAATAGGCTTCGGTTACAATTAACCTTTGATGCCCTTGCAAGTGAGGCTTGGGCCTCTCAGCCACACCAACACCTGAAAGTGTACACCCCTAGCAAGCAGGGCTAGGAGCAGTGCCGCTCAGTACAATAGATAGATCTTTCTCAAGATGTTCATCATGGATCAAGAGAAAGAAGTTAACATGGCTTTGGAGTCTTTAGACTCAACAAAGCTAGTTTATTATAGTGAGGTGGAATCCCCAGAAAAAGGTGTGTACTCACTTGGGTCATTCCCAGAGGTTCAACTTCCGGCAGGCCCTCTAAAGGTGACGCAGACTTGGCTCAGATTCAAGGGTCGGAGTTTTTGATTCTCTCAAAGAGAGAAGAGCATAATCCTCCACCTCTACACCTTACCCAAACACACCAGACATGTTTATCATCGAGCTAACTCCTCTTCAACCAATCCAAAAGCTTCTAGGTTTCTGATTCTCTCAATGAGAGAAGAGCATAATCCCCTCACTAATGGATGTGCTAAAGGTTCGTTACCTTTCCTTGCCTCCCTAGGTATCTATCATGCTAGCAACGTCTGGGTCTCAGATTCATCCATGGGCATCACTTCCATGTAATGAAGAGCCTATTACCTTATTATGCTATCAAGACCCTTAAGAAATTTTAACAAGGCCCTATTTAAATTATGTGAAGAAAGTGTTAAAACAGACACAATGTTTGAGTGGGTTTGAGATGGCTTTGACAAGCATCTTTGGCAAGCATCCTACAATCAAACTGTCAATAAGTATGCATAGTTGTGTTTTGGGAATCTTTGACAAATGTCCTACAGCCCACTGTTAAGCTATATCAGAAAAATAGAATCAGGAAATCACAGTGAAACACAGAATATCAAAAAAAGGAAGCAGATAGTACCAAACTATGAAAATTTAAATTTCTAGTGTTAGAATTCACGTGAGATAATGCACAGTCCCACATGAAAAAACACCTTTATCATGCGAGGAAGTGCTAAGACAAGAACAACTTCACGTGGTATATTGAGAATCTTCACACGAGAATTTTTACCAGAGGCGAATGGACATACAGACAAAATACAAAAATTTGACAAAAAATTAAAATGAGATGAGGCCAAAAATTGATTTTTTGCCCCACGGTGGGTGCTAGAAATGTATAAGCTAAATATGGGCCTCTAATTTAGCCTTACACTTAAACATAGTCATTGTTCATCAGTTATAGGCAAGAATGAATGGGTAAAAGCACAAAGTTGTGTCACGTTTCAGGACAACTTATCAACACAGCTGAATTTGAGTATTTCTAACTAAAATTATTTTTTGTCAAACATATGGTCTAGCTAGATTCATTCTAGCTAAGTTAGATAAGTTCTTCACCTTTTCCAATTGGAAATATCTATTAAATGCATGTTTTATAACAATTACTAAAGAAATAATATTATTTCAAAAAAGCGATGTTTCAATAATTCTTACTCTTTTTAATGATATTTTTTTACAAATATAAAAATACCCTTTTTTAGAGCACAAAGTCAAGATTATCATCATATAATTTTTATACTATTTTAATTACATCTAATATATTATAATTTCAAAATACTGCAAGTAGGTATTTTAACATTCGAGAACAAGATGCTTCAAAAATAGAAAAAAATAGTAAAGCTTATCAAAAAAATTGAAAATTTATATTTAGCACTAGAGGAGAGAGTTATCTTCAAGAGTGTGTAATTTATTTTCTAAATGGTGTAGATTTGATAGGGAAAATTTGACGCGAGATGAAAAATATCAATTTCAGGTATGTTCGACTTTGAGTAGTTATAACAGAGAAAATATACATTGAAAACTAATTTTTCTTCTTTTCTGCACTAGCTATACATTTTATCTATGACATATTTTGAAATCAAAGGAAAAAAAGATTATTTGCATATATTTTTTTGGTGCGAACAAGACCCTCATTTTTCAGCATTTTTCAGCAAGTAAAAAATGGACTTAAAAAATTTAAAAACTATGTGAATTCTTGTTCAAAAAAAATTTAAAAAATTATAGGCATAAACTTCATCTACTTTTACACATTTCATTAGTTTACATCATCTCTAAATTTTAAACATAAATCCCATTTTTATGTCATTAAAGTTAAAAAATTTGTGTGTCGTTGACCTTTTCCTTTATAAAAGTGTGACAGCTTTGTACTTTTACCCGAATATGAGATCATTCATCTTGCCTGTTTGGATGATTCGACCTATTGCCTCCTATCTAGGTAGGGTTTGGGATTTCTCTCAGAATCGAGAGTCTAGCAACCATAGACTGGCACTAGAACGAAGGATTTGACTAAAAGCAAAGTGTAGTTATTCTAGCATGAATATGCAAGATTAATCTAGAAAATAGAATATGAGTATTTAATCTAAGAATACTGAAAGAAAACTAGATTAAGAAATGAAGTGCATATTTAATCTTAGCACGATATATTAATCTAGAAATGATTATTAAACTAAGAATGAAAGCTTTGAATGTAAACAAGTAGAGATAAAAATGCGACAGCACTTCGTTGGTCAAAAATTGGATCCTTTGAATGAGAAATGAGAGTTCTTTTATAGAATCTCGTGTTCAATCGATGGTTGAGATTGAACGAGACAAATGGTGGAGATTGAAGGAGAGTTCAGTTCAGAATAGAAATTTTCATGCAAAGAGGCAATCAATTGTTTTCCTTTTGAGTGTGTAAATCAATTAACTGATTTATTGCACTTTTGGATTTTAGTTAACTCAAAGTTTCCTTTCCTGAACTAAAGAGAAGATTTTTGGAGAGAATATTTTATTAAATAAATATAATCTTGCTTCATAAATGGATTTCTCAATTATATGAATAATTAAATTGAATTATTGAAATGAGGATATTTATTTAAAACCAAATATTTATTTAATTCCTTTTTCATGTGTATTTAGCTAAAGAGGGTGAATTTAATTTAATTAAAGTGCTAGGACTTTATAATTAAATTAATCAATCATATGGTTTATTTAGCCAATTATAGTCAATATTTAGGAATTAAATGTAGCATGTGATTAATGCAGATTTAGGGTTTTCTGCATTTGACACTAAGTCAAGTAGAGTCAATTAGGAGACAAAATTGCCTAGTACAATAGGACTTTGATGATTCAGAAATTGATAGAATGAGGCTAAATGCAACAAAATTGATTAAGATATCGAGATGCCAATTTTGGGGTATTACACTTATGACATCTATTTTCTTTCCCTAGTTGTTTGTTATGCTAAAGGGTTTAGACCTTCTCTCAATTTACTTAATCAGAACAATAATTATTCAAATAAAATGAATGTGTATAATATAAATAAAATAGAATAGTCACACTAAAATTTTAAATGTGTGATTAAATAAGCTTTGAATAAACAAAAAATTAAGACTACCATCGAGTTATAGTTTTAAATAGATATATTTAAGATATTTATGTTATTTTATTAGTATATGTTTTTAATCTAATTAATATAATCAAATGACATTATAAATTATATCAATGAAACACTGAAAATATCACATTATCACTTTGACATAGTCAAATTAAATTATTCTTAAAAGCATCTAGATATTGAATTTAAAATTAAGTAATTAATTAAATACTTTAAGTTGTCATAATTTTTATTTTTACAAACTTAATTATATTACTAGGAGGAAGTATATATCAAAGAGGCGATGTTCATTATAACAATGTAAATATAATAAAGTTTTTTAATTATCAATTTTCTATAGAGTTTCATTATACCAAATCAAATAATTTAAAAATATGTAAATATATAATACTTACATATTTTTTAAAATAAAAATAAAAATAAAAGTTAAAAAAATTAATAAACATTAAATTTTCTTAAAAAATTAAAATTGTATATAGAAAACAAATAGGTGTTCAATTAAAAAAAGTATATAATATGCAAAATATAAAATAATTCTTGATAAAAAAAATAGAAATATACATATTCATATATGTGTAATAGATAAACTAGCATGCCTAGTAAAAGATCATATTGATTGATTAAGTAAATTGGAAGGGGGCGCAAACCCTTACATCAAGCAAATTAGGAGTCCAAAAGTGAATTCACAAGGAGTGAATCCAACTAGTAAAAGACCCAACATGTAACGTGATCAAAGAGCCAACTAAGACAAAAAAAACACAAGAGAAGAGGCAGAAGATCATATTTTTCATTATTCAGTTTATAAATAATTGTGTTGTTGTAAATAATATTAAATCATTATTATATTATGATTTTTTAATTAATACTTATTATTAAGATAGAATTATATCTATTATATTTTAATTGATATTCTTATTATATTTTTATATTTTTATTAAACTCTTACATCTATTAAGAGTTTATTTTTATTATATTATCACATATATAGTTTTTTCATTTTTATTCTTGTCAATGGGTTCTTGGTTTGCTAGTGAAGTTGTTTGGTTTTGAATGAGCCCACTAGGGATTGAGTCTCATCGAGTTTGACACCATAAGGGATGAGGTCGAGATCGTGCCCTAAAAAAAAAGGTAGATTTTATGTAGAGACACTTTCAATTCCGCATAAATAATAATATTATTTCTAATATATTATTATATTCAAGGGCTCAAGAAGGACTCTAACCTATTTTGGTTCATTCTTTCCTCTCATATTTTAAGGCACATTTATAAAATTAGAAATGAAGACAAATACCAAGGCATGCCCAGAGTTCTTACTGATTCCTTTCGTGGTCTCACCTATTCTAAAATTTCTATGCAGGTCTCCGTTAATATGGTGATCGAGTGGGAGAAGTTGCAGTGGTTTCTCAAGAATGGTCATGCTACCATGATCACTTATGAGCTCAAAAATGGTGCCACTTGGAGAAAAATCATGGACAATCATTTCAATTTTGAAGAAGCTTGTGCCCAACTTATAAAAGAAATTAGAAACAATAGGTCTCTGTCACCCAACACCTTGGACATGATCATGCAACTTTAGGAAAGGAAGAAAGTTATTTGGAGGGAAGGTCCCCTCGGCTGGACATCTGGGGTCGATTAGTATTATGGTGCACTCTATGATTCTACTACTCACCTATTATGATCTCTCTTTTTGTGTTCAATCCCTTTTTTACTGCTGTTTAGATTTTATGTATCTTATTTTGGACTCACCTTCGTGGTTTTGAGGCTCGACCTCTAGTCTTGACCTTTTTTTTCGTCTATCTCTTTGTATACTCTTTTGATACTCTATTATTAATATAAAATATATATTATTATATTACTATTTTTTTATAGCATATAATTAAAATAATGTAGAAATATTCTTTCATCCTAATCTTGAAAAAAAAAATGTTAGATTTAAATTAATAATAAAATAACATTTTATTTTTCATTGTGCCACATAGACCTAAATTTTTCTTGAAACTCCTACTTGTCATATGAAGATTTTACAATAATTTGGTCATTTCAATACCTTTCAATTGAAAATTTAAGATAAATATTAATTGTTAAAAATATATTATATTAGTAAGAGGAGCAAAAATCTTAAATTTATTAAACTATGAATTCACATAAAAAATTCAAAATTAATATTATTTATAATAGATATTAGAGAATCATATATTACATATTAATACTGAATTATAATCTATTTTTTATTTATTTTATTTTAATTTTTAATAGTAAATGTTAAAATTTAATATTTAATTTAATATGAAAAGTTTCCAAATTCGTATTTAAAATTATCTTATTTAAAATATGTTAAGAATTAAATTACCTATGTTTGTAAATTCATATAAGAAAAATAGTACTTATTCTAAAATTTGATATTATAATATTATAAAATAATATATATTAATATTATAAATTAGAATATTATAGTGTATAGTTTATTAATAACTTACAGTGTCATATCTAACACATCAATTCATATTGTCTAATAAAATTTTAATTGTCAAAAATCATAAAATTGCAATCAAAATGGATCAAATTTTTATTTCCCATGTGTAAGTGCAATACAATAAAAAATGTCTTAGTTGTTTTTCCTTTAATGAGTTCTTACACCTCATTTTCTTTATTCCAAATATATTTAGAATATTAGTTTTCCTTCTTGTGAGCTGACACATTGCACTCACATAGAATGCTAGATGGCATATTTACACTTGAGAATTACTTTTTAACTCTTCTCTCTCACCTCTATATATTAGAGATGCCTCTCTCTTTTCTTTATGTTGTAATTGTAATATTGAAGAATTTTGCATGTTTTCTCTCCCTCTCTTTTTCCCATTGTAATTTATTTTAGGCTTTTGTCATCTACATAACTAGTTTTTCATTTGTTTTTTCCCCTTACGAAATATCGTGTCTCCTTTTTGGATCTTGGTGTGCATGCTCTTCATTTGAATTTCTTCAATAGTAACATTTACTTTCAAACAATAGTTCTTGATTAGCTTATTTCTGATATTATTATTCTTTCAAATATCAATATTAGTACATACAATATAATTAAAAATATTTTATTTTTAAAATATTAAAATTTGAAAATGTTCTTGATAGGAAATTAAAATTTGAAAATGTTATTTATAGGAAATTTACAACGCTTTGGGAAAAAAATTCGGACTTATGTGGAGTGGATTGACTTTGTCGGCACTGAGCAATGTGAATGCGTAATAGACGCAGCACGGTCAAGTACCAGATAGTTTTTTATTTCAATTAGATTTTAAATTCTGTCAAATGTGCATCTTGATAATCTTGATATCAACTGTATCAGTGACTGCTATCTAATGATTGTGATTTTATTTTAATAGCTGAGATTGTCTAGTGATTATCCATTAGATTTTTGTCTAATGTTGTCTATTCACAAGCATAGATCAACAACATGTCGCGAGAAAACTTATCAGAAACAAGACTCACTCAGATTTGGTGATGATGAATCGACTGGAAAGTCAATTTTGGGATCTGAAAGAGGATCAATATACGATCTTAGGATTGACTGGATTGTGGATGTACAGTCAATTTACGTATAAGAGTGGTGAAACCATACAAATTTCTCAATTTTGTCAATTTATATTCTGGAGTCTCTATGTTTGATACCCAGCCCAAGTCATTCAACATTCAACCTTGTACAATATAAGGATTGAAATTAATTATAAATACGCATCATCCTCTCTAATTAATCGTGATCATTACAAGCAGAAAGATTGGAAACTAATTTTTTCCTCAACTCCAAAACCTTTTTAATATAATAGGATGAGAAACATGTTAGGAAGACAAGATCCCACATTACAATTAATAATATTGATCTACATATTACAAATTCAAATAAAAGAAAAGGGTAGGATTTGATAGTTACCCATTCATCAACATTGCCATCTTGGTCAACTACGAAATGGAGGGATTTGGAGTTCGGATCCATCACAGTGATAAATAACTAATGTTATTTATAATGAACGAGGTTGAATTCTAGTTATTTATAAATAACTAGAGAGTGGTTTGATCCGTATTGGGCCATGAATCACAGTTTGAGCACTCTACCTAGTTTCCTTCCATATTCTTATTTATGGTCAGATTGGTATGTCGCATGACAAGAGGCTCTAGATGATCTGAAGTACATTGTGGAATGTATAAGAAATCTTGTATTGGCATGGAGGACACCATCATATTGGTTACGATCATCTCTAGTCACACATCCGACTTAGATGATGCTGAAATACAAGCTTATTTGCGGAAGTTCAAGGAGTTCATGGTAAAAAATGGAAATGAAGAAGAAGTGTCACCCGGCACTTAGAATATTTTTTATTTATGCTTTCTAGGATATGCATTTTGTAATTTTGTTGTATAACATAGCACATGTTAGTATATTTTCTATGTTTTCTAGAATATGCATTTTGTAATTTTCTTTTGACATATTATATGTAAATTTAAAATGTAATTGCATGTATCAACACTACAAGTCAAAGCCAAGTAGGACTATATTATTGAATAAGTCATAGCTAGTTGTTCTTTTTCTTTTTGTTTTTTTTCCTCCTAGTCCCTCCACTACATAAATAAGGGTCCTCACTGTAAATATCCATCTTTATATATAGCAACAAAACTCTGTCAACTTTATGAGCATTGTGAAAGTTTGTTTGCATTGTGCAAACTAAATTCAAGTCAATAAAAGAACCTTTTTGCTTTCAATCTTTGAGTTGAACCAAATTATTATGTGATTGCATTGTTCTTATATCATTGTCATCATATGATCTTGAGTTGAATTGGGGTATTGTGGTGTTGTTTTTTTATTCTAAAGAGGTTTTTAAATCTGATTTTGTAAACTTTGAGTTGCAATATTGTATTTAAACTATAGATATAGTGTAAAATCTATGAAATTTTGATTTCTATGAGCTTCAATATTTAGAATGTATTAAATGAGCTACAATATATCAGTAATTCTTTGAGCTACAATATATTACATCTTAATTCCTTAAACATTATGAGAATTCACATAAGTCTTTGGGCTTTTCTGTGAGATTCTTAGTTCATCATTGCTAGTATGTAGTTGGTTTTTCTTTCACCTAATAATTGTATACTAGAATTATTGCTCCGGTTGATAATTTATAGTGGAATCATTTAAAATTGCAAGTTTGTTTTGAGATTTGTCACAAGTAAGATAACATCTTTCCTTAAAAAAGAGAGAGACAAAATGATAAATATAACAGATCTAATTGCTAATCTAGTGTACATATTTTTGATGTACATATGTCAAGATCAAGATTATTATATCTGCAACTCCAATTGAGCTCTAATCACAATCCTTACTCTAGTTGAACCCTAATATTAACTTGAATTGATTGTTGATGCTAAATTTAATTTAACACTAACTCTAATCCCAACCATTATTAAAACCTAACCATAAATTAAGTGTAATCCTAACCATAAATCTAGCTCTAATTTTAATCCTGACCCTAATTATAATTCTAACACTAACCATAATTATATCCTTATTCATAATATTATTTATAATAGTAAACCTTATTTTAGTGGACACCCTAATTGTAACAATAAACCTATTTAAAACCTAATCTTAATTACTTCCTATATGTAACTCTTGAATCTTAAATGCCACCCTAATTGAACCATAACCATAACTTAACCATAATTGTAACCGAATTGCTATAGAATCATAACCTTAACCTTAACCATACCCTAAATCTCACTCTACTCTTAAAACTAGCTATAACTAAACCCTAAGCCCAACCTAAAATATTATACCCCAATTGAAACCTTAAATAATATTATCCTTAACCCTAGTTTAATGTAAGCCATAATCATATTTAATTCATAACATAAGATCCCTATTTGAGTTTTAATTATAATTTAACCCTAATCCTAACTCAAACATTTCTCTAGAGTAACCCTAATTTTAACTATAAGCCATTACCTTATTAGAATGTAAAATCTTATTGTAGCCCTAATTTTAATTCTAACCCTAACCATAGTTATCATGTAGGAGCATCATTGGGTTCATGGCAATCTTGCATCAACCAAAAATATTTATTTTCAATTGTTCCCGTTTAGTTCATTTCTATGATTGTTGTGGCATTCATTTGAGTTGGGTCTTTAGCTCTTGTAGACCTCATGGCACGTTCATGGTGTCATGTTTTATCTTCATCTGGGTTCACATCTCAATATGTTTCTTCTTAGTGGAGATATCTTTGAATTTGGTTTAGACCTATTTACTCTTCACGGTTCATAGCTTGTTGGAGTTTTCTGATCTCATGAACCATCTCTGTAGTTTGCAAACCTATTTGGCACATAGTTCAATGTCCCTAAACTCTTGGCCAACCTCCCTATGGATTCACACTTCATTTTACACCTCGTTGGAGGTGTTCTTCAAGATTTGGGTCCTAACCTATTTTACACATTATATTTTTCTCACCTTCAAAGATGTAATATTTCATGGCCAACTTGTTGCTTGCAATCATTCTATACATTGATCTAATTATTCCTTAATTACATAGTTAAGAGTAGGTGAACTCTTAGTGGTTCGAATTGAAGGATAGTCTGGAATTGATGTTGTTGGCCAATTGTACTTGATTTCATGAATCTATGATAGTGCAAGCATCTAATCTTGTATTCTCTCAAATCATTATTATTATTTTTTATTGTGTAACTCTTGTTGCACGACTTGGACTATCCGCATTGAGCATCCTCCTATGGTGGTTGTGTCAAGTTATAACCTTACTTATAATCCTATTTCTAACACCAACCTTTATTCTAATAGAAACCATAACTCGGATTATAAACATCATTAAACCTTTACTCTAACACTTATTGAATCCTAAACCTAACCTCCACTCAAAGATCTAACCTTTAATTAATCCTAACCCTAATTTTACAATATATAGATTTATGTAAGATGACAAAGTTAGTATGTTGCTTCATCTCTTTTTAGTAGCCAAAGAGGTCATCATAGACATAACACATCATATAAAATATAAATTATGATTCTAGCCAAACATGAAAACAAAAATTATAAACCAGCTAAAGATGATAAATATATAAGAGCCAATCATCCTTTTTTGCTAACACTCTTGTGGCATGTACCAAATAGGAGCTATTAATTAATATGTCAGCCTCCATTATTTGATTAGCTCTAATAAAATGTGATGACTACATGAAAGTTTTTATAATATTAACATGTCTAGAATTTGAACTCTAATCCATGCAAATGACACTTTTAGATCAAGTGCCTCCACAACTTGAAAATATACAACAAATACTTATTAAAAAAGAAAAACTACACAAAAACTAAGCATAAAAATCTAAAATAATCATCCAATCACAACTAAATATCACTAAAAAGTTAAGAAGATATCCAAGATGTTGTGCAAATCATAAATGGTTTCATGCAATAATATGCAAAATCATACAAATCTAGTATCTAGATCGAAGCTCGAGTCGAATTCCTTCTTGTATTTTTTCCAATAATCTATTTTTAAAAAAATGACAAAATCCAAATCTCAAAACAAATGAAAAAAAAAACTAAAGATTTTTCTCTTGATAGTTTTTAATCAAGACATTTCTATTTATCCATATTTTATGTTTAGGAAAAATAATTTTTTAAGATTCTTGAAAATTTAAATAACTCTAGAATTTATAACATGAGAAATGTGATTAGAGAAAAAAATTAACAATGATTCAAATTGGATAAGCACATTGAACATGCATAATTGAAATTTATTTACATAAAAATATTACCATACAAAATTATCATGAGCACTTTGAAGTAACGATTCAATTTAATATAGTTTGATAAACTAAAAAGATAAATGAATTTTAGAAATTTTGTGTAGTAGCATGTAACACTAATTCAAATACATTTATAAACATGTGTATATGGATTTTTCTATCTTGTTGCAAAGACCCACAACCTCCCACTTCGCTTCATAGGTGTCATCTACATTCAATTCAGAAAAATTAATGGTTAATATCTTTTAATTATATTCGATTGTTACAATATTTTTTTGCCAACCATTGAGTAGGATTTTAGGTTTTTTTATTGCCAACTTAGCTCAATGAATTGGGATCAATTTCCTAGTGCAACATTTTTTAAGTTACCATGGAAACATTCACTACATATCACCTCTCAAAAAAATAAGAGAAGATACATGATATTTATTTCATTCCTTTCGACATACCACAGTACTATACTACATAGTTGTAATTGACAAAAAAAAATAAAAATTAAAAACCCAAATTATCCCTCAAATTCAAGATGTCCCTCAAATTCAAAACAAACCAGTGGTTGCACGGTGAAAGGTGCTCAACAACCCAATTATCATATGGTAGCTTACACATAGAAATACTTAAAACAACAAGAAGAATTTCAATGGTCTTCCCCCTTCTCAACCTTTTCTTCCTCATCCCCCCTCATCCTCCTCAACAATTTGGAAATGAGTATTATCTTATTGAACAACTTCGTGCCACTCCTACTAAGATATCCCTTTGGGACATGATTCAACTTTCACCCACATACCATGCTATGCTTCAAGACACTTTACGAGTTTTCCTCCTCCTATTGGACCAAAAGATGGGGTAGCCTTGTTGGAGTGTATGAATACAACTAAAACTAAAGTTGACATTGTGTTCTCCCAAGATGAATTGCCTTATTTAAAAGCTCAAATTTAATGAGATCCTCTTATTATTGTAGTCATTATTAATGATATTACTATTAGAATAATCTTGATTGATAGTTGATTTGGGCTTAATATTTGTAGCATTGATTTATTGCACAGAATTAACATAGATCCAAGCTTACCCAACCCAATCCTCTCTCTATACATGGATTTGACAATGTTGCTAGAATCCTTAGGTACAATAACTTTACCTATAGGTGTAGGTCATGCTACAACTCTTCATTACAATATCAAGTTCATCTATAACAATATAATGTATACCATTTTAGCTGATCATAAATTAAAAAGTTTCTTACAATTGTAACATTCGTCTATTCCTTGACCAATACAAGTTGATACACCATCTCCTACCTGTCAATAAAAACTCCTAGAAGAAGATAGGGAGTCATTATACTTTACACCATCTTTGAATATAAAGTTCTTGAATTTAAAAATCCTAGTGTGTCACTTTTTCAACTCTTAATTATGGACATAGTTTAAGATGTGTGCAACAAAGCATTGCAACTCATGAGAAACCTACATCATACTTTCCCATGGAAGCATTCGGTTTCCAACCTCATTTTTTGTTATCCCCTCCCTTATTGCCTAATACTTTCATATCTTCTATGCCTCACTTAAATCAAAATGGCATTTTTTCTAACCTTATTTTTGCCAAGTTGATTACCCAAACCCAAAAAAAAGAAGAAATATAGATAAGATCTTACGATTCTTTCTTTTTGTATGTATCATCAACATTATAACCACTCTACTAATGAATGTTGATTTTTGCATTATAAAATTCAACAACTCATTGATTATGATATCATTTTTGAAATAGGTAACAATGAGTGGTATCTAAATCTAGATTATTTTAAATAACATTTAAGATCCTATTATGTTGCTCCACACTATGTGACATTGTTAGCATGTCCACTAGGGGACCATTATTGATCAAGGTGGTACAATTGTGGTAAAATTTTAGGTGCAATCATACTTTCCAAGAAACATTATTGCCCTTATTATCCTTGTCTCAATGCCTAAGGGGAAAGGGTAGTGTCTCAATCTCCTAAAATTTCTAGGGATCCACTTTCCCTTGTCAAGTGGTATTTGTTTATCACGTGATGCCCTTTCTATCATGGATTTATTCATTTTTCTCAGGGATTCTCTCTTTTATAAGAGGTGTGTATCCTTCCTCACGACCTCTTCCTCACTTGATAGTGTATGTCAATCATAAATGACTCCCTTACCCAGGGGATTAAAGGGTGTTCTCCTTCAACAAGAATCCCTTTACTTAGAAATGGGGACAATGTGAATTATTTCTCTCCTCCCCCTCTCTTAGGTCAATGATGTTAGTTTTGTTCAATATTTGAGCAAAAATCTCATCCTCCTCTTATGCATCCCTCAAGAGGATCCATTTACACTTGTGACAAGATATTTTTTTACAACCATCTCTTCCTTTCCTTATAAGAGTTGTGTTCTCATTGGATTGGATTACTGTTGCTTAAGGGATATCTCCTTGGTGTTAAAGGTGTTTATCCTTGTTCTTCCTTTCCTTAATATGTCAACATATTTCTATCTTTTCATCTTAAGGAGGGGCATACATACAATCTTCTTAATTCAAATGTTGCAAAATTTCCTTACAAACATTGTGCTTTTGTTTGGAAATTGGTGTAGGGGCACCTAAGCACAATATGTAGAAGAAAGGAGGCTCATGGTCTGTCATGAGTACATCATGGTTGTATAAGGTCCTAAGGACTAATAGGAAATATTTTGTATTATTTTTTAGCCTTTTTGTAAGGCCATTGGCCCTATTAGGCATCTATAAGCCTACTTGGTCAATGGGTCAATAGGAGTCTAGGGAAGGGTAGGCTAGGCCTTTTATGATGTTTTGAATCATGTTTGATCATTTAGAGGTGTCCATGGATGTTTAGAGGCTTGGATGCACAAAGATGTAAAATGTTGTCAAAGATGTCAAAATGTTGCTTAACACCATTAACAACGTGGGCAACTCGACCCAACGGCCATATTTGGTTTGAATTTTGATTGGGATATTTGGTCAATTTATGTTCATAAAATCCTTTGATGGTCAAGGAGTGTGAGTTGTTGAAGTTTTGGAGTTTGAAAGCAAGAAAACCCATCTATTTCCCTATTTACTTTGTTGTTTTTTCCTTGTGTACAGACGCATCTGCATGTGAAATGTGCATGATTATGTAGAGGAATGAATTATCTTCACATTTCACTTGGTCTGGTGAATTTTAATTGATTTTGTAGAGATCTTTTATATTTACTAAAATCAGTCACCAAACCCTCCCCTACCTAGGGTTCTGAATTCAAATGCTAATATCTTGACTTTCCACCCTTGGAAAATTCTAGCCATTAGTGGAAAATTAAGACCAACAATGTACTATAGATCCATGGTTTTTTTAGACAGGAAGGTGATTGCATCATGGAGATATGGCCAATAAATAACCAAGCATCCCTATGTGACTGGTTTTGGTTTAACCATGGAAGTGATTGGAGAGGACTTGGGGAATGTATTAGACCCAAAGTGAAGGTGGATTTAGTGGTTTGGTACATTTATAGAGGTGTTCCCATGACTAATTTAGAAGGATCAATTTAAAGGAGAAGGGTTTCTTGGTAAAAGTGGCCTAATTGTTCTATTAGGGCTAGGTGATCAGTCAATACCTTGGACCCTGTCTTGAAAATTTGAGAACCTAGTCTGACATATGTTGTATAGTGGCCAAAAGGGTATTCCAAACTGAATTTGTTTTGGTGGATTATTTGGGAGGACTTTGAGTTGTGGTTCAAAAACCTTTGAACTAGGGCTAGTAGGAAACTAGGCCTCTACTGAGCATATTACCCTTGGAAATTTGGTTAGATCTAATTGATGAGTGTTTGGTGTCAATTTAGTACCCTAATGTAAGAATAGGATGTTTTTGGAGTGTAATCCATTCTCTTGAAGATTGGAGTAAAAGTACCCTATGCACCTAGGGTTGAGCCCAATATGCATAGGGGTTCTCATGTGAAAACTTGATGTAAGAAGTGGCATCAAGATGAAATATTGGGTTAGGATTGTCAAGGTGACCCTAAGGAGTGTCTTGAAGTGGTCAAGTGTCCCCTAAAGCATGTTGGGTTTGAAGGACTAGTTGTGGGTGTGGTAAGATAAATCATTGTTTCCCTGTGGCTCTGCATCAACAATCCTCACTCAAATATTTTAGGTAGAGCCTACTAGAATAATACAATTTGATAAGGATAGATGACTCTTCTTTGAACTATTTTACCATATTTACTTGGATACCATGTTTTCCTTGGTTATCCTTAGGAATTGGTTGACTAGCATAACACAACTTGCTTTACCACTTGACCATTTTCAAGATGCGTTGGCTAGCATAACCCACCTTTCTAAACCATCAAATCTCTTTATACCAAAACCTCTTTTAGGATGAGTTGACTAGCATAAAATAGCTTGCTAGCTCATCAACTCTTCCTTCTCTTTTCACATGGATCTAGCGTAATGCAATTTGTTGGCCTAAGGAATCTATGTTCCTTCTCTCTATCATGAGCACATAGCATAACACATACTACTAGTGTTGGATCATGGTACCTTATCCCTTCAATTGGTGTACATCCTTGTTCATATTATAAGTCCACATGCTCTTTTACAATAACATGTTGAGAATAATATTAGCAGATGAGACATTTTGATTATCAAGGTCTCTTCAACTAGTTAACTTGGAATTTTGTGTTTTAGTACTAACGTTGTTCTCTTTATGTATATTTGAAGGTTACTTGTATGGATTGATATGATCTAAGCTTGGGAGCTTGATTGTCTCTCAATGTTCATATTCCTAGTTTTCTTGTGCTCTCAGATGCTCTATCTCTTCACTTCTACTTTATCACGAGTATAACCATAAGATCACTCTATTAAAATGGTGCCTAAATGTAGCATCGTAAATTGTACACCTTTAATTAAGGTGTCCAATTTCACGTGCTCTCTTGACACTCATTTTAGTATCTCTCATTTATCTATGTGTTATAGGACCTATATTAATTTAAATTTTTTATGCATTATCTCTTAGTTAAATCTCACCAAACTTCTATTTGGGCCATTTATTATAGGTGTGCCCTTTCAATTATTTCATCTCCTCAATTTAATATTAATCCTACCTCATGTTAAAGTTCAAGACACATTTCCACATCCATCGATCTCACATCTCTACTTGGTGAAAATTTCAACAGCTAAGATCCTATAATCTTGTGCATCTTGAATTTTGTTAAATCTAGGTAGGAAAAAGACACCTTTAACATGCCCATCCCCAAGAGCATGGCACAACAAATCTCAAAATTTTAGGAGTGGGATATAGTGATCTTACACTCCCCAAAAATATGCCCATTATGAAAATATTATTTTTCTAAGCCGACCTAAAGGTGATTTTAGTTTCAAGAAATTTCCATATAAAGATCTCCCTCCCTCAATTTATTTCATCAATTAATCAATCAAGCATCATCTCATCTTACTGGCATCACAAGACTTCAAGAGAAAATCTAATTCAAGGAGCATTAAGCTACTTCAAGGCATCTTCAAGCAAGATTTTATGATTTCATTATGTTTTAGTCATGTTAATGCCTCAACAAATAGAGAACTAATCCTAAGAGAATTGCATTATCAATTGGAGATATAGCTATTTCAACTCAAGCATTTCCTTTTAAGTATTTCAATTTAGATTTCTATCAACGTTGTAGGGATGAGTCCCAACCCAAGGTTTGATTGAGGCAAGCCCCTATACAACCCCCAAACACCATTTTTTCCTTCTTGTGTGCAGATCTAAGCTTTGTTACAGGTTTTGAGAATCTCATCAGCTCAATACATTATCACAGGTTCAAAATTTCAATTTCATCAGAAAATCATATGACCAGTTCGCTTGACACACTTGGGTCCAACCAAAATTGATTCAAATTTGGTTGGGAGTAGATGTAGACCCTCAAGAGCCCAAATTTAATCCCTGGTGTGCATAACTCATTTGGAAGGCCCAAAAAACTCAAGACAACATGGATCATCCTAATTTGGCTCAATTCTAGGTATATTACTTAGTTGTCCTTTTATTTATGAAGTTTACTAGTTCTAAATCAATCAATATCATTTATTTAAACTTAGACCTTAATCACCTAATTTCTCAAATCATTCAATCAAGCACTTATAAGAAACAAAGGAATAGAATCCATAAGAGTGTGATGTTGAATTGACTCTCTTGAGTTAAGTGCTAGTTAATCATACTTATCTCTTAGTGCTTTAGTAATCTAAATGTAATTGAAGTGGAAATAGGTCAAGTTTCCCAGTTTGCATGCATAGTCTAGAGAACTCTATTTTTTACCTTCCACTCTTGTCACATAAGAGATTTGATTACATTGAAGTTGTGACAGATCATTGAGATAAACTCCCATGTGTGCTAACTTAGACATTACAAATGAAGTTGTGAGAAATCATTAAGATCAACTCTTATGTGTGCTAACTTAGACATTACAAATGAAGTTGTGACAAATCATTAAGATCAACTCTTGTGCTAACTTAGACATTAAAAATGAAGTTGTGACAAATCACTGAGATCAACTCCTACATGTTCTTAAACATTACAATTGTAGAACTTGCTCAAGTCTTTATGGATGAAGCGCCTTTTGCATGACATGACTAGTTAGAATGGCACTACAATAAATGAAAGTGAACTAATACTCTTTAATGCATTCAATGAAGACCAATATGAAAATTATTAAATATTGATTCTAAAAAAATTTATTTTATATTAAGATAAAATTATCATATGGTGTATTTAGATGAGATTTTTTCTTGCAAATTATGATGCATTTATCTATATATTTTATTTATTAACAATTATGACTATTGCTCTTTTTTATATTCTTTAATTTTAATTATTTTAATAACAGTATATGCATGTGTGGATAAAAATAATTGTTGTAACAACATACCCAAACACCAAACTCATGCCATCTATATATCAAGACCAGCAACTTAGTATATTATGAATTAGTTGAAAACAAAAACTTAGTATATTATGAATTAGTTACAAAACAACTATGGCCTAAGTACACATGGAAAGGAAAATATAAGTACAGTTTAACAAACTAAAATTTCACTTCACTAACCTAGATAACTATAGGATGTTGCCTATTAATGAATGTTTTTTTTTTCACATTGCTAATGTTGTCAATGTTTTAGAATGTTGAGAGTACTCAAGGAAAAAACTCCGCAAGTATGAGTACTAAAGCTAGAACTACCAAACTTCCTCACTATGAATTACATGTTACCTTTTCATCATTGGTTTATGTAAAATCCACAAATGCTTCTTAAACTAATAAACCCGATATATGTGAAGATTGAGAGAACCTAATATGCTCGAGGAGCCATTTATAAATTGTATTGAAATAAAGGATTTGACTTTACTATTAAAACTAAAATTCAACATATTAACAAAATTGTGATACATAAAAGAAAACACATCAAGAAATAATTAAAATTTTGTTCGAGTACACCTCAATTCCCACATGAATACACATAATTTCCATGGAGGGTGTAAATGAGAGCATTATATGCCTTGGAAAACACACAACATGTATGGCAGGACATAAAGTTACCAAATATTTGTTGTAAAAGACAACCTACTAAGGTTAGCAAATGTATCTTTCTCTTTTTGTTCCAAAATATCCTTTCACTAATTTATTTCAGAAAAAGAAGAAGAAGAAGAACGATTCAATCACATCAAAAAGTATAGAAAAGAAACAAACTTTTGGTTATTTTAATATCAGTCTTCTTGCAAACAATATTTCCAAGATGGCAGCAAAAACCCTTAATGGATAAACATTCATGATCTTCTATCACCCATCAACACTTTTGTTCAACACATGAATGAACAATCTCTTGAAAATATGCTTTCATTATAACCAACTATTAAGCAAAAAAAAAAAATTACATTCAAACAAACCTTAATCATATAGGATAAATGTCTCTGAATACAAAGCTCTTTGCAACAAATTGCTTAAATAAAATCCTTGGATTCTTCTCCATGAAACTACCGGTGAAAAGACTTCAAATGTAAAACTTTTTATCAAGGGAGAAAAAAGGGGCAAAAATGAAAAAAGTTTAAACAATTTTTATTTAGACAACAATTTTATCTCAGTCAAAAAAATTCCATAAAGAGTATTTTTTTGAGTAGGAGAAATAATATTGTTTTTATAATATTGCATTATCAATCGAAGGTATAACTATTTCAACTCAAGCATTTCCTTTTAAGTATTTCAATTTAGATTTCTATCAACATTGTAGGGATGAAAATGTTGGATTGAGGCAAGCCCCTATACAACCCCCAAACACCATTATTTCTTTCTTGTGTGCAAATCTAAGCTTTGTTACAGGTTCTAAGAATCTCATCAGCTCAATACATTGTCATAGGTTCAAGATTTCAATTTCATCAAAAAATCCTAAGACCAATTTGCCTAACACACCTGGGTCCATCCAAAATTTGATTCAAACGCTACGAGTAGATAGACCCTCAAGAGCCCAAATTTAATCCCTAGCATGAAAAACTCATCTAGAAGGCCCAAAAAACTCAAGACAACATGGATCATCCTAATTTGGCTCAATTTTAGGTCCATTACATAATTGTCCTTTTATTTATGAATTTTACTAGTTCTAGATCAATCAATGTCATTTATTTAAACTTAAACCTTAATCACCTAATTTCTCAAATCATTCAATCAAGTGCTTATAAGAAACAAAGGAATAGAAGCCCTAAGAGTTTGATATTGAATTGACTATCTTGAGCGACGTGCTAGTCAATCATACTTATCTCTTAGTGCTTTTTTAATCTAAATGTAATTGAAGTGGAAATAGGTCAAGTTTCATAGTTTGCGTTCATAGTCTAAGAACTCTATTTTTTACCCTCCACTCTTGTCACATAAGAGATTTGATTACATTGAAGTTGTGATAGATCACTGAGATAAACTCCCATGTGTGCTAACTTAGACATTACAAATGAAGTTGTGACAAATCATTAAGATCAACTCTTATGTGTGCTAACTTAGACATTACAAATGAAGTTGTGACAAATCATTGAGATCAATTTCTACATGTGCTTAGACATTAGAATTGTAAAACTTGCTCAAGTCTTTATGGATGAAGTGTCTTTTGCATGACATGGCTAGTCAAAATGGCACTACAATAAATGAAAGTGAACTAACACTCTTTAATGCTTTCAATGAAGACCAATATGAACATTATTGAATATTGATTGCAAAAAATTTCATTTTATATTAAGATTTTTATTTAAAAAATAATTGAATTATCATATGATGTATTTTGCTTTCTTGCAAATTATGATGCATTTATCTATATATTTTATTTATTAACAATTATGACTATTGCTCTTTTTTATATTCTATAATTTTAATTATTTTAATAAAGTATATACATATATGTGTGTAGGTAAAAATAATTGTTATAACAACATATCCAAACACCAAACTCATGCCATCTATATATCAAGACCAAAAACTTAGTATATTATGAATTAGTTGAGAACAACTTACTATATTATGAATAGTTAAAAAACAACTATGGCCTGAGTACACATGGAAAGGAAAATATAAGTACAATTTAACAAACAAGAATTTCACTTCACTAACCTAGATAACTATAGGATGTTGTCTATTGATGAAAGTTTTGTTTTCACATTGCTAATGTTGTCAATGTTTTAGAATGTTGAGAGTACCCAAGGAAAAAACTCAGCAAGTGTGAGTACTAAAGCGAGAACTACCAAACTTCCTCACTATGAGCAGCCTCCTCAAGCATTGAATTATATGTTGCCTTTTGATCATTGATTTCTTAAAAATACCTAACTCTATGCATGATGTAATGTTCCTATAAAATCCACAAATGTTTCTTAGACTAATAAAGCTAATATATGTGAAGATTGGGAGAACCTAATATGCTCGAGGAATCATTTATAAACTGTATTGAAATAAAAGATTTGGCTTCACCATTAAAACTAAAATTCAACATATTAACAAAACTGTGATACATAAAAGAAAACACACCAAGAAATAATTAAAAAAATTCTCGAGTATACCTCAATTCCCACATGAATACACATTATTTCCATGAAGGGTGTAAACGAGAGCATTATATGCCTTGGAAAACACACAGCATGTATGGCATGGCATAAAATTGCCAAAATATTTGTCTTAAAAGACAGCCTACTAAGGTTAGCAAACGCATCTTTCTCTTTTTGTTCCAAAATATCCTTTCACCAATTTATTTAAGGCAACCTCTAGCTTTTGCAGACCATAACTAGGTTAGTGAGGTCTTCATAGAAGATAATAATAATGAGTCCAGAAACTGTCCAAACAACTGGACATGCTCGATAGTTAAAAGTCCACAGTTTTTGGATTTTCAGCTACATCGGTTACAAGATAAGAGTTGAGAATTATTGGAAATGGATAATGTAAACTTTGAGTCTCTAAATATAAAAGTATTTAGTCCAAGTCTGAGCCAAGTTACTACGTAATAGATTAAAAAAATAGATACAAAAATTTCTGTAAGCTCATTCTCTATGTTCACAGAGATAAACGATTCATTTATTCTATTGAGATGATTAAAAACATTTGAATATATTAGAGATATTGTTAAAAATAAGAAATTATAAACTGTATAATTTGCTTGTAAAACCCGCAGAGTACATAAAGTTGGCCATAACACTTTTAGATTCATTAAAAAATATGAAACCAAAAATAAAATAAAACAGATCTTTGTGTGAAGAAGACAAGAGAACATACAGTCCATCAACCACCTGCCACGAAAGGACAAATGAGCATTTGGTCACATTAGGATTAAAGCAAGTCAATACCTGTACGCCCCTCCTAGAGAATATTGTAATTGTTGGCAATGGCCACCTGTAATTCATGGGTGTGATTTCTGTTTCTGAAATTGATATAAATATAAAACCTCAAACTTCATCTAAATAATAAATTAATTATATATTTGTTCCTCCAAAAGAAACATTACCTGATCTTGAAACATTCCAAAGTCATCCTGAAATCCTACCACTAAAATCAGATAAACCCTAGGAAGGGGAAAAAAACCTACCTAAACCCACCCATCAGAATTCTTAAGAAAGTATCTACCTTTTAAATGCTCAAGATACTTTTTTGCCAAAAATTGAATCAAGGAAATCCACAAACCTACCTTGTACACTAATGAATATGAGATCAAAAAGTACAGAAAAGAAACAAACTTTTGGTTATTTTAACATCAGTCTTCTTAAACTCTTAATGGATAAACATTCATGATCTCCTGTCGCCCATCAACACTTTTGTTCAACACATGAATGAACAATCTCTTGAAAATCTGCTTTCAATATTTTTTTTGATCGATAAGGGGCCGAGGCCGAATAATATATTAAATATTAAAAAATAACAGAGCATATAACAAACTATTGAGATTCAACATACACACAACATTGATGATTGTCCCATGATCGCATAGATTGAAAATGGCTTATGCGACCATGCGACGCCCCATAAACCTTCACCACCGTTACCTGTCCTTAGCTATGGGTCTGTTACGTCTAATCAGACGGAGGGCGCATGATCGCATGGGGAGAGGAAGTTCCATGCGATCACACTACGGCCGTCAATCCAATTCTTTAATCCCAACCCCGCTGACAACGCTCCACCTCATATTTTCTTAACGGACGAAGGGCATGACAATCCCATATCAGTTCAGCCAATCCCCACCTGACACCTCGGCGATGATTCATCACGTGGTCCCACTGTGAACCAACCAACGGCATCTAATCGCACGATGGGCGCATGATCGCATGAGAGAATATTCCATACGATCACACGCCAGCCGTCAATCAAAATCTCAAAAACAAGCCCCGTTGACCCCACTCCACCTCTTAATTTCCTTCGGCCAATGGGGGTGCTACATTTATGCGTACATGTCACCCTGGACCCACAGTTTGAAACCCTGCACCGCGAAGAAGAATCAACGGCCGGCGTGATTTCGCATAGCTCTGACAGATCCCTTGCGCATTTGCGACCGCCGTTGATGCTCTGACATGTGAAGACCGTCTGACATATCCGAAAACCAGATGGTCCCACACAATCACAGCAGTGCACATAGGAATTGCTGATGTCAGAGATTTAACTGCGCAGAGGCGAGCGCCCGAAAACAACCGAGGTTTTCGTCGCATAGAAGGAAAACTCCAACGGCATCTAATCGGGTGGTGGGCGCATGATCGCATGGGGAGAGAATATTCCATGCGATCACACGCCAACCGTCGATCATAATCTCTTACACAAGCCCCGCTGACAACACTCCACCTCTTTATTTCCTCCAACCAATAGGGATGCGCCATTTATGCATACATGTCACCATGGACCCACAATTTGAAACCCTACACCGCAAATAAGAATCAATGGCTGGCGTGATTTCGCATAGCTCTGACAAATCCCATGCACTTTAGCGTCCACCGTTGATGCTCTGACATGTGAAGCTCGTCTGACTTGTCTGGAAACCAGGCCCCACCCATGAGTTTTGGCAGAGAAAGGCACACTCCCATTCGCTGGATATACTTTCTTCATTCCCTGACCCAGCAGCAACTAACATGATGAAAATTGGGCCCCACACAATCACATCATCGCACATGGGAATTGCTAGTGTCCAAAATTTAACTGCGTAGAGGCGATCGACCGAAAACAACCAAGGTTTTCGACGCTAGCAGATAACTCCATCGGCATCAAATCGGACGGAGGGTGCATGATCGCATGGAGGAAGAATATTCCATGCGATCACACGCTAGCCGTCGATCAACAACTCTACCACAAACCCCGCTGACAACGCTCCACCTCTTTATTTCCTTCGGCCAATAGGGGTGCGTCATTTATGCAAACATGTCACCATGTACCCACAGTTTGAAACCTTACATCGCGAAGAAGAATCAACGGCCGTCGTGATTTCGCATATCTCTAATCAATCCCTTGCACTTTAGCGACCACCGTTGATGCTCTGACATGTGCAGACCGTTTGACTTATCCGAAAGCCAAGTCCCACCCTTGAGCTTTGTCAGTAAGGGAAAACTCCCATTCGCTGAAAATACTTTCTTCATTCCCTAACCTAGCGATGGCTAACATGATATAAAATTGGGCCCCACACAATCGCAGCAGCGCACATAGGAATTGTTGGTGTCAAAACTTTAACTGCGCATAGGTGAACGACCGAAAACAACCAAAGTTTTCGACGCTAGAAGATAACTCCAACGGCATCTAATCGGGTGGTGGGCGCATGATCGCATGGGGAGAGAATATTCCATGCGATCATCCACCAACCGTCGATCAAAATCTCCAGCGCAAGCCCCACTGACAACATTTCACCTCTTTATTTCCTTCGGCCAATAGGGGTGCGCCGATTCTGCATGCATGACATCATGGGCCCACAGTTTGAAACCCTACACCGCAAAGAAGAATCCACGACCAACGAGATTTCGCATAGTTCTGACAAATCCTTTGCGCTTTAGCGACCACCGTTGATGCTCTGACATGTGAAGACCGACTAACTTATCCGAAGACCAGGTCCCACCCTTGAGCTTTGGCAGTAAAGGCAAACTCCCATTCGCTGGATAAGGATTTGCTGGTGTCAGAGTTTTAACTACGTAGAGGCGAACGATCGAAAACACCCAAGGTTTTCGATGCTAGAAGATAACTCGTGACCGGACGCCGACACTCTTCGATGTGCAATAAGTATCTACTCTTCTTGTCCTAATCTGACTACTCATTTAATGTTCTAAACTCCTACCCTCGCTATGCGCTATAAGAAAAGACGTCCATCTTATCACCACAAGGAGCTGTTCTGACACTTCTGAGGCAAAACTGTATCAGGATCTGATTTGACCATTTTGGTTTAGTGGTTGGATTCAAAGAGCTACGTTGAGACTCCGTTGACGTCGGACAGAATTTTCAAATTTGTTCCTCAGGCTGCTAGGTCAACCAGCTCATCCTCTTCAGAGTTACCTTCTCTGAAAGTATGGTTAATGGTTTTCGATTCAAAATTATCCATTAACTGTAAGGTTACCTCTAAAACTGCCGTAAGACACCAATTTGGGGTTGATCTAACTTTGATTGCATTGATGGTAATCAGTGAGTCTCCCTCAATTTCAAGCTTTGAGATCCCTACTTCCCGAGCTAGTATCAGTCCATACAATAGTGCTTTAAATTCTGCCATATTGTTGGTGTCTTTGGGTAATGGTATGGCCTGTTTGGCAATCACATTCCCAGTTGTAGAGCGTATGATGCATCCCGCTCCTGAGGGGCCTGGGTTACCTTTAGAAGCTCCATCAAAATTTAATTTGTACCATCCAATTGGAGGGAGTTTCCAGACACATGCCTTCCTTAGTTCTTGATTTCTTCTATTTCCTCTGCCTATGGTGATTGGAGTTTTTAACCCAAACCAATTTTTTGTCATCTAATCATCCCAACCGGTAAAGAATTTGTGTTGTGCTGATTGAGTTTGGATCCGAGAGTTCATTACCTCAACTATGGCTGCCTCCAATTTGTTAATTATAGTTTCAATTTTCAAGAATTTATCCTGGAATAATCTTCTATTCCTTTCTTTCCAAATCTCCCAATTCAGAATTGATGGAGAGATCATCCATAGATTGCTGAATAAACTTCCTCCCATGATTTGTGGCCATGATATCAAAAGTTGGAGTAAATTATTTGGGGGGGCTGATGACCATCCTAATCTTGAATAAAGCCAGTACCAACAATCTTTAGCAAAGGGACAGGATAATAATAGATGATTTACGTCCTCTTCATCCTTGAGACACATGCTGCATCTGGATGGGCCTTGATATCCCATCTTAATAAATTTATCTGCAGTTAAAATTCTACCCTGGGATGCTGCCCACAAAAATAACCCGGCTTTTGGGAGTCCAACCTTGTTCCAACATAATTGTGCTAGGATCTCTTCTATTTTGGATGTGAATGATTTGGCTATTAGATTGTAACCCTCTTTGACACTGTAGGATCCTGATTTTGCCCCATTCCAAATGATTTCATCTTTTCCTTGTTTGAGAAGAAAGGGCCTATCTTTGATCAATGTTTTGAGCTTATTTACCTCTGTTAGATCTAATTGAAGTGATGAGAAGTCTTTCCATTCCCAAGAACCATCTATAGTAGCAGAGGACGAAGGGATGATATAATCACTGAGATATGGTCCCCAAGATGTAGTGCAAATATGACTGATCTAATTGGGGCCTAACTATGAATTGATGGTTGGATGTCCATCCCAAGAGTCTTCCCAGAATCTTGCTTCCTTTCCATCTTTGATATTCCAAGATATGTTATTGTCAATGATATGTCTTGACTTAGCTATGAAGTTCCATATTCTCGAGCCTTTTGGGAACTCTTTAATTCTGACTATATCTTCCTTATTAAAGTTGCCTAAATATTTAGCTCTAAGAATTCTAGTCCATTTGAGGTCCTGATTATTCACTATTTTCCAATAAAGCTTTGCACCTAGAGCTTGGTTCTGCCATAATTGATTTTTAATGCCAGTGCCACCTGAAGATTTCAGTTTACATATTTTATCCCATGAGACTAATGCAAATTTCCTCTTAGTATCTGTACCCTACCAAAAAAATTTCTTAAGTTTCTTCACCATATCCATATATCCCTCTGTGGTAAGTGAAAGGCAAGACATTAGGTATATTGGTATTGCTGACAATGTTGCTTTGATCATGACTAATCTCCCAGCCCAAGATAGCCATCTGGTTTTCCAATTATCCATCTTCCTGTCCATCTTTTCATTGAGAGGTTTCCAAACTGATGTTGTTCTGAGTGATTTGTCAATCGGGATGCCCAGGTATGGACATGGGAGAGAGCCTGATTTACATTCCAGAATTTTTACAATTTTCTGTTGGATTTTCTTTTTTGTGTGGAAAAAAAAGACCACAGCTTTCTCTTTATTGACTAGTTGCCCTGAAGCTTGTCCATATTGATCTAGTATCTTGGAAATCTGCTTAGCTTCCTGGATACTCCCCTGACCCATGAGAATAATGTCATCTGCAAATTGTTGATGAGTAACTGGCCGAATGGAGGAGGATATTGTAATGCCATTGATTAGGTTTTGATCCTGCAAATTGATCATACTTCTCCCTAAAGCCTCAGCCATAATTATGTATAAAAATGGTGATACTGGATCTCCTTGTCTGATGCCATTAGAGCCTTCAAAGAAGCCTTGTGGCGATCCATTCACCAAGATAGAAAATTTAGGAGTTGAAATACAATAAAATATCAAATTGATCCATGCTTTAGAAAATCCAAATCGCTCCATACATTTAATCAAGAATCTCCAATTGACCTTGTCATAGGCTTTCTTGATATCCAATTTTATAATCATGCTGGATTGCTTATTATGCTGGATAGAATGTATCGCTTCTTGGGCTATGATTATCCCATCTAGAATTGATCTACCCAGGACAAAACCGGTCTATTCCTCCCCAATTAGTTTGACTAATACCTTTTTTAGTCTATTTGCTAGAGCTTTAGAGAGAATTTTGTAAATTGTGTTACAGAGAGCAATTGGTCTGAAATCATCCAAATTAATGACTTGTTCTTTTTTAGGTATTAACACTATGAAAGAATTGTTGATTTCAGTTAGAAATCTACCTGAAGCTCTTGCGCCCTCCAAAGCATCAGTGAGGTCTTTGCCCAAAATGTTCCAGCAATGAAGGAAGAAGCTTGGAGGAAAGCCATCCGATCTTGGGGCTTTGTCTAGAGCCATCTGGGAGATAGTATGCCAGATTTCTTCTTCCTGAAAGGGTCTGGATAGCATCTGATTATCTGCATCAATAATGATATTTGGGATGTTTTCCAATAACCCTTGTTGAATCCTCAAGGGAGATGAGATGGAACAATTGAGAAGCTGAGAGTGATATCTGATGATTTCTTTGATGATCTCCTTCTGATCCTCCAATATGGAGCCAGCAGCATCCTTGAGTTGAGAAATCCTATTAATGCCTCTCCTCTGTTTTGTACTTGAGTGAAAAAATTTTGTGTTCTTGTCTCCTTCAGCTAGCCAAGACTCTCTAGATTTTTGTTTCCAGTATATTTCTTCTTTAGCTAGGATATCTTCCCAGTCCCTTACGAGAGATTTTTCTTCTAAGTAACTGTCAAGGTCCAATCCTGATTGCATTATTTTTAGATTCAGATTCTCCAATTTTTGTTCAATCTCCAATTTTGATGCGAAGATGTCATTAAAATGAGTTCTATTCCATCTGAGAAGGTTTTGCTTGATGTATTTCAGTTTGGAGACAAAGCAGAATAACTTAGAACCTTCAACTTTGAAATCCTTCCACCATTCATCTATGAGCTCTAAGAAATTCTCCTCTTTAAGCCACATGTTTTCAAATTTAAAAGGACATCCCAAGGGTCTGTTGGCCTCGAGAATGTTAAGCTGAATAGGGAAGTGATCAGATCCTGAAATTGGAGTGATAGAGGCTTTTAAGTCAAAAGGGAATTCTGAAAGGTCTCCTTTAAATAGAAAACGATCCAGTTTTTCTGAGATGTTGCATATGCCCATTCTTCGGTTTGACCATGTGAAGGAGCCATTTTGTAACTCCACCTCCATAAGACTCTCTTTTTGAAGCCAATCCCTGAAATCATTCTATGACGGAGAGGTTTTGAGAGAGCCCCCTAATTTTTCTGATGCATGAACTATAGCATTGAAATCACCCCCCACTATAAAGTTGTCCTCTGGCCATTGAGCAAAGCAATTAGAAATTTCTGTCCATAATTCTGCCTTCTTCTTGTGTGAGATGAGGCCATATACATTTACTGTATGAATATTTAAATTGGATTTGGTACTAATTAGGTTCCCAGCTATCCAATTTGGTCCATGATCCATTGGGATGAAAGAAGAAAACCTGGGATTCCATAGAACCGATAAGCCTCCTAAGGATCCTATTGCATCAACGCTATGAACCTTCCAATCTCCTAAATTATTGGCGAAGATTTCCAATTGCTCTTTATCCATCTTTGTTTCCTGTAGTAGAGCTAATTCTGCTTTGGATGTTATGATACAACGTTTGACCAAACGCTGTTTGTTAGGGGCATTAAGTCCCCTAACATTCCAGGAGATGATTCTCATTGCAACTTGGGAAGGAACTTCCCCTTCCCTACATTAATGTATGATGTTATTTTGGTTTGATCTGATTCCTCACCAACCTCCTTCCTGAGAGATGCATTAGATTTCCTTCCTCTCCCCTGCTTTTTGATCTTTCCACAGTCCATGTGACAACCTAGAATAGATTGCGCTAGCCCTAGGCTGTTGCGTTTTGGTGAATAATCTTGTCGGTGATCTTCCTTTGATTCTTCTTGAGTGTGTACTGAGATGTCTATTAGTCTTTCTTCATCCTCAATAAAATCCTCATCTAGAAGCCTTTCCACATATGCTAACTTCTGAGAATCCCCGATTGGTTGTTCTAATGTTATATCACCAAAAAGATCATAAACTGCCTGAAGTTTTGGGGGAATCTGTGATTCCTCGTACTCTTGAGAAAGAACGCCTCTGTCCGATTGTAGATTATTAATACTAAGGTGATCCATGTTTGCTTCTAATGGTTTGAGATTAATTAACCCTCCTTTGACTCTAAATGTGGATGAGGTTTTCTCCATTTGAGGGGCTAGCCATTTAGTCATCTCTTTTTGTTCTTTGAGTCTCAATCTGTAAGATGTTCTCCGTCCCGAGTAAGAAGAAGACGGTGAATCAGGAGTTTGAAGGTTAACCCCTTGAAAGGTTGGTGAAGAAGATGTTGTGGCCGGACTTTTTGTTTTGGTTGAGGCTTTGAGATCACATAGCTTAATCTTAAGAATGTCATCTTCTTTTGTTGCTTCTTCTGCATTTGAGTTTTCCTTTTCCAAATCGTTTGAGGACGCCGGCTTCTCCAACAGCCTCTCCAATGGCAGCAAGGGTCGATCTGAAGATTCCTCCTCGCTCAATACTTGATCTGCTAATTCCTCTAACAAATCCAATTGGACTTCCGATACCCATTGAAGAATGATTTGCTGTAGAGTTAAAGGATTGAACCTGAAAGGCTTCAAGGAGATGTTCTTATGCAAGGGAAAAAGAGAAGATGCTTCGGGAAAACCTAGAATCAAGGAAGAAATATGAGGCAACGCTGAATCCTGAAGACTCTTGGACGAGGGAGAATCCTGGCATCTATTGGAAGCCTTGTCTGCGTAAGTTATTGTAAGACCATGTTGTTGGTGTTGTTTTGCAAACCTGTGCATGACCCAACCTAACACTCGGATAAAAGACTCCAAAACCGTTGGCTCTTCCCAGCTTGAATGGTCTCCTCGAACATTGTGGTTCCGCGGCAGTTCTGAAACCTCTGTAACTTCTGAATGTAAGTCTCCAACCATCTCCATTCCTTGATGAGGAAATGAGAGATTGGTATAAGCTTCTTGATCTCTTGCCAAACCTAAATGGAGTTCCCTGATTCTTTTATCCACCTCCATCTCCTGGTGTCTTTCCTCAAATATGGGAAGATTCTCAATCCCTTGGGTAATGAGTTGAATCCAATTGCCTTGTTTTGAAATAATTTTAATTGAAGCAGGGAATTCCCGTTCTAGACTTGCGAGCAAACATATCTTCACAGAAGCAGAAGAGCAGTCTATGTGATGGTCGAGATAAATTCCTATTCTATTAGCCAAGATATGAATGATCTCTTTTCCTCTGTATTCCATAGGTAAGTTTTGAAGTGTGATCCACTTGGGTATGAACCTGATGACATTATCCTTGCTGTTGAAGTTGGGCGTCCAGTATTGCATATGTAGACCCTGCAATTTGTAGAACCATTTTTTGTTCCGAAAAACCTTGTCTCGAGACAATTTATCCTCAAAAATGACCAGAAAATATCCCAGTTCATTATATCTGCTTTCAATATAACCAACTATTAAGCAAAAGAATTATTTACATTCAAACAAACCCTAATCATATAGGATAAATGTCTCTGAATACAGAGCTCTCTGCAGCAAATTGCTTAAATAAAATCCCTGGATTCTTCTCCATGAAACTGCCGGTGAAAAGACTTGAAATGTAAAACTTGTTATCAAGACAAGAAAAAAAGGGGAAAAATGAAAAAAGTTTAAACAATTTTTATTTAGACAACAGTTTCATCTCAGTCAAAAAAATTCCATAAAGAGTATTTTTTTGAGTAGGAGAAATTATATTGTTTTTATCAGATAAATTTTCTTCCATTACAAAGAATTCAAGAAAGTTAAAAGAATTATATTAATTTTATTTTTGTACCACCATAATTTTGGACAACTAGAACTTTGGAGTTAACAAGAAAGTTCATATAGGATGGCCTATCGGCCAAACAAACAGATGTTACTCAGACGTTCTATGTGCCAATTTTAATTTTAAAACTTTTTTTTGTCTGTTGTTACCAATCATCAAATTCACATAAGATTGTGTTCTCTTACCAACAACTTTCGTTGGTGATACAAAAGGTTGAATATTAAACTAATTCCAATAAATTGAAAGGTTAGTGTGCAAAATCAACAATTTTGAAGAAATTGCTAAGGATGTTAGTTTGGAAACCATACCAGCATTGTTGTGCAACAAGCACAATACAAGAGCTGTTAAGCAGCTCGAGTTTCTCACTAAAGCAGCTGTATATGGGTCTACTAAATTGTTTGGCCTCATCCTTGCCAATAGGAAGATGATGAATAAATACAAGAAACCATTCAAAGATTATCCACTCTACATGTTTGACACTATAGAAGGCTTTCACTAGCAGGCAAGTTTTAGTTGTTAGAAAACCTATAAAAACAGATCATTTCTACTGATGCAAGCACCAGCTTTTCAAGTGATGTGAACAGGAATTGTGGAGAAGCTATGAAATTTGTTTTTGAGTTGATGTGTAATCTTACAGACATGTTAGTGATTTTCAAAGTAATAAAATGGCATCACTTGGCACTGCAATTTTAATAGGGTATGTCGAAAGTCTGCATACAAATGTGTCCATGCCTCAACAAGAGTCAATTTACATGTAATATATGCACAATTCTTCATAATAAGCTTATCAACATGTATGCAAAGTGAAAAAATATGGTGGATAGTCTTAAATTTTGGGCATCCCCTGGAATGTTACAATTGCAGCGTACCAAAAACATGATTATTCTCACGTGCATTAAAAATTTGTTTCACCCATCAGAAAAGTGTCCAAATTGGTCAGTTAACCACTGGTAGCCTACAACCAGCATTTACCAAAACAAGAGCTCCGGTGGAGAGCATGGTTCTGGACATTCAGTAAAGGGCAATGGACACAGGAATAATAACTAGTTTCTAACTTTCTAGGACAGAGAGACATGGGGCCATTGTTTTCGGATGGCATAATTATTTCCAAATTTTGGAGACAACAATTATAAATTATATAAAATGAAAATATTATAGATTGAATATAAAACAAATTTGTTTCTACATTCTATTGTGTGTGTTTTTTAACATCAATGTTTTGAATCACACTCTGTGATCTATCATCAGAATGAGAGAGTAGGATTTGAAATATATACAATTCTCATCCTAATGACAATTCTCATCCTAATGATAGATCATTGAAGTGTGATCCAAAACGTTAATACTAAAAACACACAATCGAATCTGAAAACAAATTTGTATTAAAAATAGATTGGTAGAAATCCCGATAATGTTAGACTGAATATATACAATTACAATCCTTTAGAGCTATTCATACGTGCCAAAAATCTCGCCTCTCATGTGATACAAGTTTCCTTTGTAGTTTAGGGGAAAAATAAATTAAGTTTGCATTCTATCATGTAATTGTCAGGAATTCCAAATTGACGGGGAAGGCAAAACCATACAGTCATCAAGTTTAGCACTGGATCTGATTTCACAATATGGCAGAGAAGATCTCCAGGCTTCAACAAGAAGGGATCTCCTCCTGGGATTAGATGAAAAAACACTTGCAAAATATTTTTTCACTGTAGCTGTTACGACAGCCTCCATTACTGTAAAAGGTGAAGTAAAAGAATTTTATTGTCGATTTCTCCCAGCCAGTGGATAAACAGAGCACATTTACAACCATTCTCCAATTTTATAGATAATGGTAGAATAAAAGTGAATGAGAAAAAAATAAAATTGGAAACGGGATAGAGAAAAGGACTTGCCTTTCACAGTTGAAGCACAGGTGCTGAAGAAACACCCAAATCCCTTCGACCCATTAAACCATTCCCAATTCATCCCCAGAAAGGACAAGAACCAATCTCAAACAAATCATTTTACAGTGTTAAAATCTCTGGGTTGCCTCTGACGTTGAAAACCTACTACCAGACGGGTTTCTGGAAAGCACCCAAATTAAAGATCGGTCGCAGTGCAACAAACCCAATGTGATTTCAGTAACTCGATCTTTGGGAACATGGGCATACCTTCTGAAGAAAATGTTGCTTTCGACAAAACCCTTCTGAAGGAAGTATTTTGATTTGGACAAACGGGTGGGTGATGATGCAGGGGATCGGCATCCGCTTCTGCTGCAGATCATCCTCAGATTCTCCAAATAGTACTACATCTTATTTAAGAGAAACAGTAAACTCGGTGTTGGGGTGAGAACTGGGAGTCGAGAAGAGAACTGTCCAACCCGATGAAATAGGGTTAATGGCGAAAAAAAAATTGCAGTAGCAGAGGCACCATTTTGAGTACGGAGATGGACGGGGTTTATACGGAGAGAAAACGTGGCATTATCATAATATTTTATAAAAATATAGTAAAGTAAAGTGGAATATTCCAAAATTCTGATTGATTTTTTTAATCCACAGCACTCACAAAAATAGAAGCTTTCAGGCGGACTAATTTGATGGCCGTATGGCCGTATTTAGGTCAATAGCAAAATACAATTAAATTCTAAGATATTACAAAGTCATTGTAGTTATCTGATATTGTGAAGTATAAGTCAAGGATTGCTGGGTATCTGTGTTTTGTGAAATTCTTTTTATTTTGTGAAATTCTTTCTGTGGAATTTTTAAGTACTTTTCATCTGCACTAGCAGATCAAATGTTTATTGATGTTAAAGCAAGATTTTGAATAGACCATTCTATGAAATAATAGTTACTATTTTTAGATTGGCGATAATTTTTTGAAATAAAATATATTTTTTAACATTTGCATGACAATTTTAAATAGATACCTCTCACAAATACAATATTTGGATGGTAAGATGATCATCCAATTTAGGCTTCTCATCTAAAAGTTAATCTTTAAAAAACCAAAATAAAATAATTTCAAAACAACAGCTTTTTTTTGGCTTGATTTTAAAGAACATAACTAAACACCCACAAAACATATAATTTCTAAAATCTCAAAACACAATAGATTTTCAAGAAATTTTCAATAGCTAAATAAGCATGATTTACATCCACTTGTGTTAAACATTAGAAATATATATATATATTAAATTTTAAAAAAATTACAGTAACATTTTATGGAGAGATTAGCCAAGACAGATGATTATTAATTTGTGCAATATTTACTATGTCAAAAAGAAATATTTCCCATAGTAAAAACGCTAATAATGGGAGGAGTAATATATTTGTATTATTAAAATAATTCCGATTACAATTGAATTGCAGTTAAATCTGCATGATAAAAACTAATCAGCAACTAAGAACAAGAAAACAGACATTACAATATGCTTGACCCAGAAAAACAAAACAAATCAATCATATAACCACAAAATACTTATAAGCAGTACAAAATGGACTTGCAGTGGTTGCATTTGACATTACAGAGAAGAGTGCAGAAATCAATCTTGAAAGACTGACCTTCTTCTGTAACATCGAGTTGGCTACTGATACATACGTAGAGAAGATCTTCTATGGCTTGCAGTGTCCGTGAATGCTATAGATCAGACTTAATATTACTGCAGATGAGATTATGTAGAGAATGATGCAGAAAACATCTTTCCAGTGCTCCATCAAATGCAAACGATAAATATGAGACGGCTGAGGCTGTGGATGTGGCTGTTGGCTTGTGACCTCCTTGAACTGTGTATAGCCTTTCTCTGCAAGCAATGAGACCATTCCACCATCGCCAATGGCGAAGATGATGAAAAGTGGCCCCTGATTGAAGCAGATTAGGGCGTTCTTATTCAGTTCTCCGGACAGCGTGGGCACTATCAACATTGCCTTAATTCCCACCCATAAAATAAGATATTCTCGCAGAGAGAATGCCATGGACGACGCTTACTGGAATTAGTATTTGGGAAGGAATATAAAGGTAACTCAATTTTTGAGACCGGTTTCTTGCTCAGAGCGCTCGCCCAGTTTTTATAAGGAAATTGTCGAACAATCCTCATTGTTTGAAACATGTTGAAAAGTTTGGAACGCTATGTGGGAGAGGAGTACTGATGTTGAAAGGTTATCATCCTCACATCTCACATATAGTGATGTTGAAAGGTTGGAAACTTTGGAAGGTGCCTTCTCCTACATATCCTTCTTTCATATAGTGATGTTGAAAGGTTTGAAATTTTGGGAGGTGTCTTCTCTTACATATCCTCTTCTTATATAGTGATGTTGAAAGGTTTGGAATTTTGGAAGGTGTCCTCTCTTACATATCCTCCACTCATATAGTGATGTTGAAAGGTTTGACACTTCGGGAGGTGCCCTCTCTTACATATCCTCCTCTCATATAGTGATGTTGAAAGGTTTAGAACTTTGGAAGGTGCCCTCTCCTACATATCCTCCTCTCATATAGTAATGTTGAAAGGTTTGGAACTTTGGAAGGTGCCCTCTCTTACATATCCTCCTCTCATATAGTGATGTTGAAAGGTTTGGAACTTTGGAAGGTGCCCTCTCTTACATATCCTCCTCTCATATAGTGATGTTGAAAGGTTTGGAACTTAGAATATATGCCTAGAAAAATTTAGAACTTTGAAAAGTATGTCAGAAATTATGTAAAAGATGGCATGATAATGATGTTTCCACCCTCCATATATTATATAGAAGAGGACATGATAGTGATGTTTCCACCCTCCTGCATATTATGTAGAAGAGAACATGATAATGATATTTCCACCCTCCTGTATAATTTGTAGAAGAGACCATATATTATGTAGAAGAGGGGATGATAGTGATGTTTCCACCCTCCCACATATCGTTCCAAACTTTTCAACATGTTCCAAACCTACATTTCTACCCCTCTCCTACGTATCATTCCAAACTTTACAACATGTTTCAACCAATGAGGATTGCTCGACAATTTACTTATAAAAACTGGCCGAACTATGTTTAACATCAACTTCAGTTTTCTGTTAAGGACAGTCACTCGCCGTAAGATGGACATACTAGCTAATCGGCATTTCAAGTTAAGCCTTCGGCCTCTGCACATGCCACCACTCTAGTGTGTCATGGAATGGATTCTTAAATACACAATTTTCCAATAAATGGTCGATTGGCATTGGGATTGCTATTGAAACGATTATTTAAGGTGTAAAAGTATAATTATATAAATTAATTTTGTAATATATATATATATATATATATATATATATATATATATATATATATATATATATATATATATATATATATATATATGCTAGTAGCAGATGTGGTAAGAGTTATTGTTACGATTAGTGTTACTGTTATGGTTAATGTTAGTGGTAGGGTTACAATTAAGGTTAATGTTAAGGTTAGAGGGAAGGTTAGAATGTTATATGAATTTTATTCTATAATTATGTAAGGGTTAGTGTTACGGTTAGTATTAGCATTATGATTAGTGCTACTATTATGGTTAAGGTTACTTTACAGTTAAGGTTAGTGTTAGGGTAACATTTAAGGTCAATGGTGTAATTAGGGTTAGTATTAAAGGGTTAGGGTTAGTATTGCAGTTAACCTTATCATATCATCTAGGGTCAATGGTAGGGTTATGGTTATAGTTAGGGTGGATGGTTTAAAGTTAGGAGTAATATTATGTTAATGGTTACAATTATATTTAGGGTTAGGGGTAGGGCGAGGGTGAGGGTTAGGGGTAGGGTGAGATTAATATTAAAGTGACAATTAGTATTATTATGTTAACCATTACAATCAAAGTTATGATTAAGGTTAGGGTTATAATTATGGTTAGGGGTTGGGACAATTAGAGTTTAAGGTTGAGATTAAGGTTATGGTTAGTGTTAAGGCTTAGGTTATGGTTTAAAGATATGGTTAGAATTATGATCGGTTTTAGAATTTTCTCTCTCTCTGAAAGTTAATCAAACATGAATTGTAATATCTAATATATTAGATAAATAATAAGTGTTATCAAATAGTAAATTGACATTTATATTTTTTGTTATATTTATTTATTAAATATATTATTAATATTTTTAAATAGATTTATATAGTAGGTTTAGGGTTGAAGTTCCATTTGGTTTAGTGGTAGGGTTAGCGTTTTATTTTATATTGAGATAAGGTTCAAAATGGTTTTGTGTTAGGGTTCATGTTTGATTTGATTAAGGTTAGGGTCAAGGTTAAATTTGATTTATTATTTAGTTAGGTTTATGATTATGGGTTAGTTTGGTTTAGTATTAGGTTTATGGTAGATTCTAGTTTTTGCTTGGGTTATAGTTTAAGTTGTTTTAATATTTAATTAGGATTAGAGTTAGAGTTATAATTATTATTATTTTAAGGTTATGTTTCAATTTAATTTAGTGTTAGAGTTAAGTCTCAAGTTTGTTGGGTAAGTCTCAATTTATTTAGGATAATATTGTGATTTGAAACATTAACATTTAATATTATAGTTAAGTCTCAATTTAGTTGGGTAAGTCTCAATTTAGAGTGATGTTGTGATTTGAAACATTATTTCAAAAACTATTACATAATTAAATTTGAAAAAATAATTAAAATAATTATATATAATAGATTATGAATTAATATTTTAAAAAATTTCATGATCTTTTTCTTTAATGAAAATGTATATTCAAGATTGAATTGTTTCTCTTTAAAATTTATTGTTCATGGTAATCCTATTACTTTCAAAGAACCCATTAAATATGATTAATGATACCAAGAAAGAAATTATTATTATTATTATTATAAAAGTAAGATGTTTCTATATTATTTTTATACTTTTCTAAGAGCAATGATATTTCTAATAGAAAAATATAAAGAGAATATAGAAACATATTTATTGTAAATTAAAAAAATAGGAGGTATCTATTTTTTATTTATAAATATTTTCTATTATTCTTTTTAGAGTAATATGTTTCTAATTAAATATTTATTAAATATAAAAACACAATTTAGTTATAATCTTAATCTCTTAGAATAATTAAATCTTGGGGCTATATATTATTAAATCTACTTATATATACTTTTGTGATTGAATTGTATTTTTATGTGACATCTGAAAAAGCAAAATGATATTTGGCATTTTGAATTTTTTTAATGTTATTTGGCTTTTTTATTTTTTGAATGCCATTTGGCATTAATCATTTTAATTCCACTTTTTTTAAATCATATATAACTAATGACAAATCTTTTTTCTGTGCACAACATATTCACGTGATCGTATCCTATGCTCCCATTGTATAGACGTCTCTCAGCATAATTAAAAACTATTATAATATATTCTTTGTTTAGTATGAACAAAGTATATTTTGAGGTACTTATTTGTTATATAATTGTGTTTTTTTAACTTTTTTAAATAACAAAATTAGTAAAAGCTAATTTTTTGAGATCCTATTGGTTGTGGTGAAAAAAAGCAAGGAGAAAAATGAATTTTTGAAACGAAAAATGTAAGAAATATTTTTAACTCTAACTATTGTTGAGAGCCTTCGACACAAATATTTGGAAGTTTGTTTGCATTAATTGTTCATCTTGCATGTCCTTTTGTGGTTGTCTACTTTGGTTTTGGCACAATGCAAGGGTGGCATGGAATTATCCAACTGTATTAGGGAAGATGTTCACTACTATGTGTCAATGGTATGTGATATGGATTGGAAGGTTTTTTTGTCACTATTTAGCATGTTTGATTTTGAGTGCTAAAAGTTTTATATTTCTCTGCATTTGCAAGTAGGGAACCTAAAATTTCTCAAAATATTTTTCTCTGAGCTTGAATTGTGTGAATTAAAGTTCTTTGATTTTTAGGTTTTGGCTGAAACTTTTAGGGTTTAGAGTCACTTAATGGTTTTGAGATATTTTTCCAGGGCTAAAACCTTCATCTTTTTGTGTGTTTGCAAGTATGAAGCTTAAAATTCCTTAAAATCTTTGTCTTTTCTCTAATTTTTTCAATTAAAGTTTAGGGTGGCGAGGGGTTTGGTAAAAATTTGGTTGTTTTTTACATTGTCAGAGGTATTTCTTTGAAGCTTTAACTCTGATCTTTTGAGGTATTTTTCAAATGAAGAAGGGTTTCTATATCTCAAGTTTCCTTGATTTTTAGGTTTTATTTACCTCATGTAATATTGCTCACATGTTTTTCGAGTGGTAAAATCTTTATCTTTTTGTCCATTAACATGAAATAATCATATAGGTTCTATACTCTTTGTCTTCAAACGTATTAGGGAAGACATTTGGTGTTATCTGTAAGTGGTATGTGATGTGCATTGGAAGGTTTATTTTGTTACACGATAAAATCTTCATGTTTCTCTGCATTTGCAAATAGGGGACTTAATATCTCTTGAAATATTTTTCATCTAAGTTTAAAATGTAATTTTCACCCCAACGCAGATTTATCATTAAATTCTCTAGACAAATAATAGGTTCCAATCTTGAAAATTTTGTTTCTTTCCCATTTATTTATTAGCTAGGCTACAATTGTAGAACAATGAGAATTTTAGGTATAAACTAGTCCTCATTTGATGTGTTGTTTCAATTTTTAGTATCCAACAATAAGATGTTAGGATTAGGTAATACTGAGAGGGGGGTGAATCAGTATTACAACACTTTAATTTAAACTTCAACCAATTGTAAATAAACCATAATAATGTTGAAATGAAAAGAACATAAATGCACAACACATAACTCATAACACCATGATTTATTTTTTAGGAAACCCCGGCCAAGGGGAAACCTCGGTGGCGATGGTACCTACAACTATGCACTTAAATATAGTATCCTTGTTAGGAGATATATCCCTGTTAGGAGCTGATTATTACATAGTACATTTCCTTGTTAGAGGAATACAAAAGACCATGTTAGGGGTATACAAAAACCCTATTAAAGGTGGTGAGCTTACAGCTCTTACAATCAGAATATTGTCACAAAAGTGTTCTCAAAAGTGAACTGTACAAGCATCTACCATGCTTTGATAGTTCTAGTTTAAGCTATGTCAACCTTTGATCTCGCATCTTCTATTCGCATCCATCATATCATCATCACATCCATACATATCGCTTCCACAAAATACTCTATGCTTATACTAATTCTATCATCCAGTCAGCTTCACAAATACAATATAATTTACAAAATAATTACTTATGCAAATGATCAACATAAAGTCAACGATCATATATTACCAAAGTGTCAGCAATATACTACTCTCATATGACTTAGCACGTTTCCATACCAACTAACCTTGCCTCAATCATCGCAACTGCTCATATGCCCCGTTTCATTGATTATTTATCTTCACGTACCTTCACAACACTCTATCTTACTGATCTTATCACCAAAACACGTGTGACCTTAACTAAAGCTTATACATATTCCAAAATATCTTCTTTTAACTTTGCAAGCCATAATACATCATACATTGTCTTCGCTGCCCAAAACTTTACCACAATATACTGTTATTCTGACTCTGTACTTAGTCATTTTCATGACTGTGTCTCTAATACCAAAATTCTCTGCATGCGATCACTCCAATATAAGTGTTGCCATAAATGGAAACCCTCAAGTGATCCTTAGTGCTCCAAAACATCACTTGCCAACATAAGATGCTTTTGGGGTTCTTATGGTTATCTATAATTTTCTTTTTCATGTCTTTATATTAATAAGGCTTGAAGCTATTTTTTGATTTTTTAGTTTCTATTGTGGATTTTATCATGTTATTATTAGGATAATTTTTCTTTTTAAGTTTTCCAAATTAGAATTTGAAGAAGGGTTTTGGGCATATCATGCATATGCTTTCTAGGATCAAGGATGTTTATCAAGATATGCATTGAAAAAGGTTTTTTGATCTATCTTCCAAAGCTCTTCTTAAGATAAATGACTCCTATAGTGGCAAACCCTTGATAGTGGTTTGAAACATTCTTGTAACCTGGGTACACGATGACACCCAAATAAATGAACAACCAAGAAGTATTATTTTCTTATTTACTTGCAATGCGTTGAAATATCAAGGTATATTCATTCTACCCACTTGTTTTGACACTAAAAATGTAGCCTGGTTTGAGTCCAATTTCAAATGGAACCCTCTTAGTCTCCCATATTTTTCTTGTATGAAGCTCTAAGCATAATCACTTGAAGATTTTGTATAAATTTTGCATTCAAGTTTCTTATCTTTCTTTTGAAGACATACAAAGCTCCAATCACTTGAATGCAGAATAATGAGTTATCATATTGAGTCACTTCTTTTGTTCCTTTTTTTCTTTTCTTTATTTTTTTTCTGTAATGTATTCTATCCTTAGCTTTTAGTATTTTGCCTATTTCCCAGCAACATTTTCAATAATTTAAAAGTTTTCATCCAGTGCCTACCTCAATTTGAATCCAAAATGGTTTATAGTACTTTTCTTTGTGGTATTTGCACAACTTTAGAGTGCTCAAACATCGTGACCCCAATTTTCAACACTTGTGATGGATATTTGGTAATCTCATGATGATTTTATACTCTTTGTCCCTCAGTAAATGTACAAAATGAGTGCATGTTTCCTTTTTACACCTATGCATTTTGGGTCCTAATTTATAATATTGCAATGAATTTTTACATTATTTGTATTTCCTTAGTGGAGTTAACAACTTGGATTTTTTTCTAAGCTAATATGGTGGCATTCTTCCTATTGATTTTTTATTTTTTATTGACTAGTATGGAAGCATTTTTTTCTTTTTAAACTACAACATGGATATTATTTGTTGTTAAGGTTACCTCGTGATAATAAATTGTTATCTTTGAAAAGAGGTACCAAAAGTAGGTTTATTTATCAGGGTAGAAACTTATAACATTTAGGGTATGTTTGGTTGCTAAAATTAAATAATGGTGGAATTGTCAAGTTCCGGTATTTGACAATTTTGGAAGTTAAGTCCAAAAAATGGTTTTTGGAATATGGCTGGAACCATTTGATTCACCTGGAATTAATAATGAGAAGATGGAAAATGTTTTTTGAATATGGATTTCAAAATATTATAAATTTTTATTTTCCACCAATTTCCATTTAAGTGGAATTGGAATTGATTTTCCAATTCTGCCTATTTAGATGGAAGATTCAAATGTTGGTTTTGGGGGTAAATGAGAATTAACAAATCCCTATTCTAGTTTCATTTTTTGAACACAAACATCGAAAATGTCAATTCTGGGATTTGACAATCCCAATTCCAGTCTAATTCCAACAAACAATTAGAGCTATTTATCATTACCACGATGTTTTCCTTGGAAGGTTTTAGGGTGCATGTTGTTTTTCTTTGGTTGTGTGCTTTAGTTTTTACATCATGCAATGACATTGAATCAACTTTATTTGGAAGCAACCTACTTTTTAATTTGACCTGTACACTTGACGCGTAGAAAAATACTCCATTTCTCATAAATATTATATTATGATTCTCCCATGTTCGTAGATTATTGGATTGTGAATATCTACTTTCCTATAAATCATTGGAAGGGATCTTATGGTCTAATTTCCTTTGATTGTAAGATTAAAAGCTAATCATTATGTTCCTTGGAGGTTAATTTCTTAGTACTTTTATGGATCTTAGTTTGTCATGGAGAATGATCAAAAGAACAAGCTACCTATGACATGTAGCTTCAAGAGACATGGTAGATTGCACAACTCAACTCATCCTTTATCCGACTTGTGTCCTTTTTCAAGGTTATGCTTGAAGATTTTAAGGAGAGACTAGTAAGACTAATGCTTTGATATCTTCTTCATTTCTAAATAACATCTAATATATAGATGACCTATATAAACAAATTGTCTATTTAGTGCAACTTCATCTCACAATAGACTCTAAAGAGTCAATTGTGGCATCTTCATTGACGAAAACTTTGAGTCGATTGTGACATGTTTTTGAGCATGTTCAAATGGGTAAATACTATTGTTGGACAATTTTCTTATATAACTGGGTAAGCGCTAGTGGTGTTTATTCATTAATAAACTAGTGGTATATATTCTTGTGTAAAAGACTTGATTTACCATTCGTCCACATAGATGGTGATTTCCTCGATGCTTTCCCACTCAAATAAAAACTCAGTTGACATGAAATGGGTGAGTGGAAATGGTAGCCAACCAATACATTTAAAGATCTCATCCATATTCAAGTTATCATTATTTATATTTAAACCTATATTTATATAAGTTATATTATATTAAAAGGATATTTTAAATCTTGTTTTCTTTTTTTTAGTTATTTTTGTTTGTGTAGCATGGTATGTTTTTTACATACAATGGCATTTCGTTATGTTGGGAATTTTTTAGGTATAATATACAACCACAACAAAAATAAGTAACAAAAGTTTTAATGGAGTTGGAGTCCATGCCTTTGTTAAAAAATCAAGATATATTTGCTCTAAGCTTAAAGCGTAATGATTGAAAGCTTGTTCCATTTTTAAAGCGTACTAACTGGAAATGTTCTTGTTGATCTTTTCCATACTACACCATTGTCAAAAAGAAAGCTATGCCACCCAGATGTAGAAGTACCAGTACAACAAAAATTTACATGCCAAAAATAACCACTTGGACTCTAGAGAATTGCATCTTTACATGTTCTACACTTGATTCTCATTGCAAATTTGTTAGGGATTTCCTACGACCAATTAAAAGAAATTTAAGTTAGCCTTAAATAATACACATTTTGAATTGATATTCAGCAAGAAGTAAAACAAATACAAAAGGAATTCATCTTATGTTACTATGATATTGGATAGAATATTTATAATTATTTCATATGAATCCTCATTATATGCATAACTCTGAGTTGCATAAAATCTCCTAGTTTTCCATCATTTCGGTTTTAGTATGATTCATGTCGCATGTTTACCTAAAATATTAAATTTTAAAATGATGGAGACACAAATTTGTAAATGTTTTAATTTGGGTTATGTAACATGTTAGTTTATTTAGTCTGCAATATATATTGGATTAATAAAGCAACATGGAGACATTAACTCTACCAACACATGGTGGTTTACATGTTGAAAATTTCCCACCCTCTTTAGTGAAAATTGCCCTCTAAATGCAAACCTCATATTATAGAACGTGTAAATATTGAAACCACAAGTAGACGATAACTTGAATATCACATTGAGTGGTATACATAACTCTATGTTGCATCAATTTTCCTTGTTTGTTACCATTTAATTTAGTATCGTTCATGTAACAAGCTTAATTAGGAGAGTTCCTTCCATGGATCATATACTAACTACATTTGTGCAACCACAATCAATGAAATTGAACTCTTAGGCATGTATTTTGTTGTCATTGATGAAGGAGAATAATGCTATCATGTCTTATTAGTTGTCATTAATGTCAACACACTTCTGTTGACTTATTCAGGGGTAAGTTGCAAGAAGTTGGGTGCCAATTCGACGTAAGTCTTGTAGAATTGGAAGATGTCACTTGAAACGGACACTTGTTTTCAAAAAATGGGCACCCGATTCAGGTTTAGGAGCTCGATCCAAAATTCAAAAAATGGGTGCCTATTTTTTTCAAAACAGGTACCCATTTCTATTTTTTTTATTTTTTTTCTTTACTAAAAATGTATTTTAACACTTCAATTTTATTTTTTAAAAAGGGTGCCCATTTTTTGAATTTTAATAATGAACACTTGTTTCTTATGACATGAGCAGGAAACACACATCCACCTCGGATTTCATTTCAAAATAGGTTTGGTTTAGGCTTGGTGGAACCAAGCCTATGCCTTGACCTCCAAAAATTTGGTTAAGGCACTGGAATACCGGATTTCTGTCTTGTCATAATTTTTTGAGGGCCTTCATGATCGTATTTTTTTATGAAATAAAAACTCATTAGAGTTCTCACTGTCCTGATTTCAAAAATGTAAATTTCATAGTGATATGCTTACTTTTACTATTTTTGCATTATTTATTAGTTAAAAGTGGTACCTAAATGTAAAATAGTGAAGTTCACTAAAACTTTAATAACTTTTTTTTTAGGTTTTTTGGAAAATAAATTATATGAAATCAATCTACACACAATTCTCTTGAAGATTTAAAAAAAATTGAAAAAAAATGAAATTTTCATCAAACTATGGTGGTCATACACTAGAGGTTTTAAAAATACGTTTTATAGTCAATTAAAAATTAATTAAAAAATATATATTCAATAAAAAAATAAAGAAAATATGCTCATCAATATTTGGTATCTTAGGTATATTTCCCTAGAAGGATTTGCAAAAATTCATTTATTTAGGTCAAAATATGGTGGTCGTACACGACTATGGTATGGTCCTGAACCAGGCATTTTGAAAACATGGGTTTTAAACATTCCTACTAAAAATAAATTTATACCATGTGGGTATTTAAATAAATTACATATTTGAAAATTAGACTTTGAGAATTACATTTTATATTACTAAAGTTTTTTGAGATTCAATCTCTAAGTGCCTCAAATTTAGACATCAATTGATAGGAAATTTGAAAAAAGGGGAAAACACTTCCACTTTTTGCCCAAAAGTGGGACTCAACTTCTTGCAGCCACCCTAAAGTTATGGCTCTTAGATATTTGGAGATACAATCGATTTTGTTATGTTCCACATATCTCCACATTAATTTATATGAAGATAAGCTTTTGGTAGAATATTTTAGTATGCCTATCAATTCTATATTCAAGAGTTCATGAGTCTCGATGCTTCAAAAAAATTATATTTTTGGTCTTGTAACTCAATTTTCCAATTGCTCTGTTCCTCCAGAATAGATCAAGTGATCATTATGTTCATTGGGACATGCTTAAGGATTGAAAAAAATGTATAATCTCAAGTTGACATCAATATTGGTTTTATTTTGGTTGACACATGGAAGCAAGTGTGTGATATACCTTGGATGTAACTTGCAATGAATTATACTAGCCGACTACCTTATGCATGGGTTTGGACGACATGAAATACATGTTTGGATTCAATATATATATGATAGATGTATTCTTTTTTTATATGGATAAGACGAATGGGTATGTGCAGGATCATGGTATGCCAAAAAGTGGTGATGTGAAAAAAACCAATTTTCACTCGTCCAAAAGTGCACAAATAGATTTGTTGACTTTTTAGTAGGCCTGGGTGTCAGTACACTTGGCCAAGCCAAAAGCCAAAGCTAAAGGGAAAATCAGATATCTGATATTTTCCAGTGGTTATATATTACCATACCCAGTCACGTTCAACATTTTTTCATTGAAAAAATGTGAACGCAGCTAGGGTATCAAATATCTATTCCCAAACCCTATCCGATTTCTTCCAAATTGCTTGGTAAGTGAAAGCTTTTAATTTTAATTTTTTTTGTTTTTATTTTTTTTATTTTTTTTATTGTTTTTAAATAGAAATATATATTTTTTATATAAAAATTAGGGTAGCAATGAGTTTTTGTATTGTTTTTTAAATTTCATTGTAATTATCTATTTGTTTTTTCATTGTTATCAGACATGGAATCAGAAGACACTCCTAATGATCCCGCAAACAATCAAGAACCACCTCCCAACAATCCCCCACCTCCAGAAGATGTACCTGTCACAAACCCTCACCGTTTAGAAGATCTAATAGGAGATAATCTAAATGAACTTAGAGGATTTGAAACCGCATATGCCAATATCCCCACATTGCGCCCCATGTTTATGACATTGAACACAATAATTGAAAACATGGAGAAACTGACACAACAACATAATGCTTCACTTCTTTGGCATGATTCCATGCACGCCCAGTTTGACGATGGGCTTGATTATGATCAAGTCATGAACCTAAATATAACAAAACATGACATAGCTAATCTTTTTGTGGATCCTAAAACCGGTCTAAAAGTAGACCCTAAAAAAACCTAGTCAATTAAATGGTGCACAAATAGTGCAATACATGACAACTTTTGGGACCGTTGGTGGATGGTTTTTGATAGACCACCTCACAACAATTTGGATGTCCCAATTTATTTTCTTAGAAAATTGTATGTTGAATTTGTGCTCGGTCACAAGGTGAATTATTGGAGTATGAGATAGAACCAAGGTGTAGGTTTAGGTGCTACACAAGACAGGCCATCGGCACAACGGGTGAAATCCCGCACATATGTCCCCTCTCCTGAGATTTCATCACCTCCCACAGTGCAGCATCTAGACATTATTGTTGAGGCCGGCTCATAGACTATTTGAGCCATTCACACATTGAGTGATCTGCTAGTTACGCGGAGCACAACATTGTTGCCTCCTCATCCTGATTCTTCTGGTGCTTCCATGAGCTCACATGTTTGTGTGGCCCACACTTGCGTTATATGCAAGAATATTTTCCTTGGTCCCCTGACGGATAGTGATACATATAATTTTGGCTTCGATGGGGATGATTCTACACAACACACTACAGGCACTGAAGCAGCTCATGGAGATGTGCATCAGGAGCCTACAGTGCCATGGACTCCCACTGTTATGGTAAGGGTAAACCATTCACTTTTTACATTGTTTTTAAATTTTATTGTTCATATTTTTAGTAGAATTTCCTCATAATAATTTCCCACTTATGTCTTTTTATGTGTTACATTTATGTTTAGTTGATGACAGAGGAGGAGATGGCATAGGTGGAGGGGTCCATGCTTTCGGCCATATCATTTGGTCTTGACTCTTCCATGGTACATATGTTTTAATGTACTCATTGGTTTCCTTTTAAATTATGATAATAGTATATGTACATTATTTTCTAATTTTTATGATCATCTTTTACATACTGATGCAAGTGTCACCAGTTGCCATCGGGGGGCAATGTGAGGGGGTGCAGGTGTCAGTTGTTAATAAAGGAAAGGTAATTAAGTAATTTAGTTTTTTTATGCATACATGTATACTTGTCAATTATGTGTACTCATTTTTAATTTACATGGTTTATTTGACAGAGAGTGGCATGTGATGATGTCATGAGACCCTATTGTCATGATAGAGTCACAGGCATATCCATTTGGAGTGATAGCCCCACAGTACATACATTTCTAAAGTTATTTGTGTGTATTTTTCTATCAAGTATATATAATATGGTCAAGTTATGATAATATGATGTATTTGTTTGACTTTTGTAGGTCACTCCTAGTTTGAGGGAGCCAGAACAGAAAGGGTTTGTATCGCTGATGACTCAGCCAACAATCCCTGAAGAAAGTTCAATAGAGGTAAGTTTTAATGTTAATTCATTTATTTTGTAAACATATATTTGCTACCAAGTTTTTAACATTAAATAGTATAACTCGTAGATCAATATCATGTTCACAAACATATACAAGTGGGAGTCATCATTGTTGGCACTATTCCTATGCTACCTAGGACATATATTAAGTCTACTACCCTCGGGACGAGACAGAGAGGCAAGGTATATGAGAGTTCAATTTTAGTTTAAATTTTATTTATTATTGTTGACTATGATTCTGAATTTTAATCTAACTTGGGGTTTCACTTTTGTGTTTGAATGTAGGACCCATTAGAGCCGAAGAGTACTTCAAAGAGGCTCCATTTTGATGATCCACCAGTAGAATAGGATGCCCTAGAAATATTTGTAGTTGAACTTCTTATTTTGAGATGTCATATGACATATTTTGAGATGTCATATGACATATTTTGAGATGGCGTATGCCACATTGTATCTAGATATGTTGACATATAAATATGTACAGAATTATTGTTCATTTTGATATATATATGAAACTTGATATTCAATCCAATTTGTTAATTGTGTGTTCATTTATTCATTGTTAGTATGTAAATATGCTTGTGTGTATGTACTCATGTGTACAATTTATGCCTTAAGTATATTCATGTATATTCAAGTACAATATTCATAACTTAAATTCACATGTATGGGCTACGTGCATGACTTAAGTGAATTCATGTTGTATGCTTTATAATTATGTGCTACATGTATGCTTCATGACTTAAGAAAATTTATGTGTACGCTTTATGTGCTACATGTGTTCACACATGTAATTTATCATTTGAGGTATATAAGGATATCTATTAAAGTGGCTTCAAGGTTTGTAGACTTACCTTTTACTCCCAATGGCTAAAAGACTTCAAACTAGCCTAATTACATAATCAAACATCCTCTTGGCCATATCAAAACATATTGGTCTTTTGGACAAAATATCAGTACTATGTTTGTACCCCTGCAAATACACTAGGAATGCCTAAGAAACATGGTCTTGTAGCATCTCACGGATCATCGATACCTCTCACGGGATTTGAGTTATGAGGCTTGATAGTTTACTGACCAATCGTGCTTAGTGCAACTTTCAACTGACCCTCACTACACGTTTTGGCATCGAACGAGACTGGCGTGCCAAATTCAAACAAATTTGAATCTCCCAAAATGGAGAGAGGTTATTATAGGCCTCAAAAACATCATCCTATAGCATCTTATGGATCTTTGATACCTCTCACGGGGTCTGAGTTACGAGCCTTGAAAGTTTGATGCCCAATCATGCTTAGTGCACCTTGGGGACACTTTGGTCTGGCGTGGTCTAGAACGTTCTGCTGACTCAGTGGTCAAAATGGGGTTGTGCCTAGCATTTACCCATCCAACCAGAGCTAATGGTGTAGTCCATTCGAGGTCAGGATGAACGGTTTGGAAGTAATCCATTGGTGCAACTTTCAATTGACCCTCACTACAAGTTTTGGCATCGAGCAAGACTGGCGTGCCAAATTCAAACAAATTTGAATCTCCCAAAATGGAGAGAGGTTATTGTAGGCCTCAGAAACTCCATCCTATAGCATCTCACAAATCTTTGATACCTCTCACAGGGTCTGAGTTATGAGCCTCAAAATTTTTCTGCCCAATCGTGCTTAGTGCACCTTGGGGACACTTTGGTTCAGCGTGGTCCAGAACGTTCTTCTGACTCAGTGGTCAAAATGGGGTTGTTCCTAGTGTTTACCCACCCAACCAGAGCTAATGATGTAGTCCATTTGGTGCTGAGACAAATGGTTTTGAAGTAATCCATTGGTGCAACTTTCAACTGACCCTCACTACAAGTTTTGGCATCAAGCAAGACTGGCGTGCCAAATTCAAACAAATTTGAATCTCTCAGAATGAAGAGAGGTTATTGTAGGCCTCAGAAATGTCATCCTATAGCATCTCACAGATCTTCAATACCTCTCATAGGATCTGAGTTACGAGCCTTGAAAGTTCATTGCCCAATCATGCTTAGTGCACCTTGGAGACACTTTGGTCCGGCGTGGTCCGAAATGTTCTGCTGACTCAGTGGTCAAAATGGGGTTGTGCCTAGCTTTTACCCACCCAACCGGAGCTAATGGTGCAGTCCATTTGGTGTCGAGATGAATGGTTTGGAAGTAATCCATTGGTGCAACTTTCAACTAACCCTCACTGCAAGTTTTGGCATCGAGCGAGACTAGCGTGCCAAATTCAAACAAATTTGAATCTCCCAGAATGGAGAGAGGTTATTGTAGGCCTCATAAATTCCATCCTGTAGCATCTCACAAATCTCTGATACCTCTCATGGGGTCTGAGTTATGAGCCTCGAAAGTTCACTGCCCAATCGTGCTTAGTGCACCTTGGGGACACTTTGGTCCGGCGTGGTCTGGAACGTTCTGCTGACTCAGTGGTCAAAATGGGGTTGTGCCTAGTGTTTACCCACCCAATTGGAGCTAATGGCCCAATCCATTCGGTGCCAAGATGAACGGTTTGGAAGTAATCCATTGGTGCAACTTTCAACTGACCCTCACTGCAAATTTTGGCATCAAGTGAGACTAGCGTGTCAAATTCAAACAAATTTGAATCTCCCAGAATGGAGAGAGGTTATTATAGGCCTTGGAAACATCATCTTGTAGCATCTCATGGATCTCCAATACCTCTCATGGGATCTGAGTTACGAGCCTTGAAAGTTCACTGCCCAATCATGCTTAGTGCACCTTGGGGACACTTTGGTCCGGCATGGTCTGGAACGTTCTATTGACTCAGTGGTTGAAATGGGATTGTTCCTAGCATTTACCTGCCCAACCAGAGCTAATGGTGTAGTCCATTTGGTGTCGGGATGAACAGTTTGGAATTAATCCATTAGTGCAACTTTCAACTGACCCTCACTACAAGTTTTGGCATCAAGCAAGACTGGCGTGCCAAATTCAAACAAATTTGAATTTTAAATAAAATTAGCTACATTGAATTTTTTAGTAACCAACTCACATATAGAGCCTTCACCTCCACTTTTTAATGTATATTTAACGGTTTCATATACCTTTTTGTGGACAATTGTCTTTCCAAAATTGTGTTTGCAGCCCTCATGAAAACATTCAACAAACTTCACTAGCCCACCACACTCTGAGCACTTGTCATTTAAGAAATATTTTCTATAAAAGAAATATCCATCATCTCTAGGACATAAAAAATGATCTAGAAAGTCTCTTGATGATTTTGGAAGAGCACTTGCACCACACTCCTCCAACATTTCACTACTATGCAAAGTAGAATGAATGAATCGTAACAATTCATGGTGCATTGAAAACTCCACATGATATTTGCAACAACAATTATTTTGAATCTTAAGAGGCACACAAAAAAAAGGCTTCAGGGCTTCAAAAGCTCTTTGTGATATTTGCAATGTTGGATGTGTCTCACAAAAAATTTTGAACAACATTGTTTGACTCACCTCCAAATAATGTTTGGGATGCAAGGTGCGGTCTCAAATGCCAATTCTCAACTTCAAGACATCCTTCACATTTGGTGACACTCTTGAGTTAGATTGCCAAAATAGTTGAATTTGATCCTTCATAGCATCGGTAAGCTTCTTATCACAACGTGAAAGTCTCCCACCATAAGCCCATGTATCATTTTGAAGAGGATCATCAAGTTTTTCTCTTCTTGCAAGTGCTCTATCCAAATTTCTACGATTTAGATTCAAGTCAACACAAGTTTGTCTCATCAAACGAGCCTTTCTCAAATGATGACTTACTAAGGAGGTTGTAATAACCCTCCTAGCGGCTCTCTTATCTTTTTCCTTGGTAGTCTTCCCAATGGAATTGAGAGCACTAAAAAGATTTCTCACAATAATAGCATTCCACTCCTTTTTCTTGTTCACACTAATCTTCAATTTGACTAGTATACGTCTCATCTTTTGCATCTTTAACAATTGCACAAACATTTGACATTGCTCAGCCAATTTCTTGTGCCTAAAAAATTGATCATAATGTTTTGAAACTCACAACCGAACGGTTCTTTTTGATCTCTTGCCATCGAAATTTCTCATTATGTTCTCATCAATTTCAAGTAACCATTTAGTTCTTCTTGAAGGTCTCAATTTTGAAGTTTGTCTTTCTTCCTCTTAAGGGACTTCATTTCTCATATAATTTGGAGATGTGTAACATTGATTTGGTTCTTCTGCACCATTATCATTGTCAATTCCTTCATATTCAATCGGTGGATTGTCATTGACATTGTCCACACTTCCATTGGCCACATCTACATGTTCATTTTCAAAACCTACATTTTCATCTTCAAAACCTGTATTCTCATTTTCAAAACCTACATTTTCAACTTCAAATTCATGTTCTTCACTTGAAACCACATTCAAAGGCGGGTCTATGCCGACATCTTCATTAATATTCAACATACCTTGTCTCTTGTTCCGATGGGCAACCCTATCCATTTCTCTATACACTTCAACATCTTCATTTGTGAGTCTCCTCTTCTGTTTATGCTTTTGACAACTACTACTCCCCATAGTTAGACAAAAAAGATGATGCAAATGCCTTTGGTAATAAATAAATACCTTTGGTAATAGAGAAAATCACCCCAAAAAGTGCAATTTTGTCTTCTCGCTGCAACTCGAATCCCGTAATTCAAGAAAAAAATGTGACCCTCGGGAGGGACCCAGAGAATCTTGTTTTCTTTACATCAGTAAGAAGAATCGGATATCTAATATCTCCCTCCAAAATTTTGGCAAAATCTATCTCACTCTCTCTCTCTCTCTCTCTTCTCCTCTCCCTCCTCTCTCTCTTTCTCTCCTCTCTCTCCTCTCTCTCTCTCATTGTAACGTGCGATAAGGTGTACTAGGGTCCCTAGGAAGTGCCTATGACCCCTTTTGACACATTTGAATACTCAAGTGTGTTCGAAGGGGTCGTAGGACCCCTTAGGACACACTTGAGCATTCCAATGTGTCCATAGGGGTTAGGGGGTTTCCTAGAGGTCCTAACGCATGATAAGGCATACTAGGAACACTAGGAAGTCTCCATGACCCCTTTTGAAACATTTAAATACACAAGTGTATCAGAAAGAGTCGTAGGACCCCTTAGGACACACTTGAGCATTCCAATGTGTCCATAGGAGTCACAGGGGCTTCCTAGGGGTCCTAACACATGATAAGGCATACTAGGGCCCCTAGGAAGTCTCCATGACCCCTTTTGACATATTTGAATGCTCAAGTGTGTCCAAAAGGGTTGAAGGACCCATTAGGACACACTTGAGTATTCCAATGTGTCCATAGGGGTCACGTGGGCTTCCTAGGGGTCCTAACGCATGATAAGACATACTAAGGCCCCTAGGAAGTCCCCATGACCCATTTTGACACATTTGAATGCTAAAGTTTGTTGGAAGGGGTCATAGGACCCCTTAGGACACACTTGAGCAATCCAATGTGTCCATAGGGGTCATGGGGGCTTCCTAGGGGTCCTAATGCGTGATAAGGCATACTAGGGCCCCTAGGAAGTCCCCATGACCCCTTTTGACACATTTGAATGCTCAAGTGTGTCAAAAGGGGTCGTAGGACCCCTTAGGACACACTTGAGCATTCCAATGTGTCCATAGGGGTCACGAGGGCTTCTTAGGAGTCCTAACATGTGATAAGGCGTACTAGGGCACCTAGGAAGTCCCCATGACCCTTTTTGACACATTTGAATGCTCAAGTGTGTCTAAAGAGGTCATAGGACCCCTTAGGACACACTTGAGCATTCCAATGTGTCCATAGGGGTCACGAGGGCTTCCTAGGGGTCCTAACGCATGATAAGGCGTACTAGGGCCCCTAGGAAGTCCCCATGACCCCTTTTGACACATTTGAATGCTCAAGTGTGTTGGAAGGGGTCGTAGGACCCCTTAGAACAAATGTGAGCATTCCAATGTGTCCATAGGGGTCACAGGGGCTTCCTAGGGGTTCTAACGCGTGATAAGGCATACTAGGACCCCTAGGAAATACCCATGACCCCTTTTTACACATTTGAATGCTTAAGTGTGTTGGAAGGGGTCGTAGGACCCCTTAGGAAACAATTGAGCATTCCAATCTTTCCATAGGGGTCACAGGGGATTCCTAAGGGTCCTAATGCGTGATAAGGCATACTAGGGCCCCTAGGAAGTCCCCATGACCCCTTTTAACACATTTGAATTCTCAAGTGTGTTTGAAGGGGTCGAAGGACCCCTTAGGACACATTTGAGTATTCCAATGTGTCCATAGGGGTCACGGGGGCTTCCTAGGGGTCCTAACATGTGATAAGGCATACTAGGGCCCGTAGGAAGTCCCCATGACCCCTTTTGACACATTTGAATGCTCAAGTGTGTTGGAAGGGGTCATAGGACCCCCTAGGACACACTTGAGCATTCCAATGTGTCCATAGGGGTTAGGGGGGCTTCCTAGGGGTCCTAACACATGATAAGGCATACTAGGCCCCTAGGAAGTCCCCATGACCCATTTTGACACATTTGAATGCTCAAGTGTGTCAGAAGGGGTCATAAGACCCCTTAGGACACACTTGAGCATTCCAATGTGTCCATAGGGGTCACAGGGGCTTCCTAGGGGTCCTAACACGTGATAAGGCTTACTAGGGCCCCTAAGAAGTCCCCATGACCCTTTTTGACACATTTGAATGCTCAAGTGTGTCCTAAGGGGTCATAGGACCCCTTAGGACACACTTGAGCATACCAATGTGTCCATAGGGTTCACGAGGGCTTCCTAGGGGCCCTAACACATGATAAGGCATACTAGGGCCCCTACGAAGTCCCCATGACCCATTTTGACACATTTGAATGTTCAAGTGTGTCGGAAGGGATCATAGGACCCCTTAAGACACACTTGAGCATTCCAGTGTGTCCATAGGGGTTAGGGGGGCTTCCTAGGGGTCCTAACGCATGATAAGGTGTACTAGGGCCCTTAAGAAGTCCCCATGACCCCTTTTGACACATTTGAATGCTCAAGTGTGTTAGAAGAGCTCATACAACCCCTTAGGACACACTTGAGCATTCCAATCTGTCCATAGGGATCAGGGGGGCTTCCTAGGGATCCTAACATGTGATAAGGTGTACTAGGACCCCTAGGAAGTCCCCATGACCCCTTCCGACACATTTGAATGCTCAAGTGTTTTAGAAGGGGTCGTAGGACACCTTAGGACACACTTGAGCTTTCCAATGTTTCCATAGGGGTCATGGGGGCTTCCTAGGGGTCCTAACATGTGATAAGGCATACTAGGGCCCCTAGGAAGTCCCCATGACCCCTTTTGACAAATTTGAATGCTCAAGTGTGTTGGAAGGGGTCATAGGACACCTTAGGAAACACTTGAGCATTCCAATGTGTCGATAGGGGTCACGGGGGCTTCCTAGGGGTCCTAACACGTGATAAGGTGTACTAGGGCCCCTAGGAAGTCCCCATGACCCCTTTTGACACATTTGAATGCTCAAGTGTGTCAGAAGGGGTCATAGGACCCCTTAGGACACACTTGAGCATTCCAATGTGTCGATGGGGGTCACGAGGGCTTCTTAGGGGTCCTAACACGTGATAAGGCTTACTAGGGCCCCTAGGAAGTCCCCATGACCCCTTTTGACTCATTTGAATGCTCAAGTGAGTCGGAAGGGGTTGTAGGACCCCTTAGGACACACTTGAGCATTCCAATGTGTCCATAGGGGTCAAGGGGGCTTCCTAGGGGTCCTAACGCATGATAAGGCATACTAAGACCCCTAAGAAGTCCCCATGACCCCTTTTGACACATTTGAATGCTCAAGTGTGTTGGAAGGGGTCGTAGGACCCCTTAGGACACACTTGAGCATTCTAATGTGTCCATAGGGGTTAGGGAGGCTTCCTAGAGGTCCTAACACATGATAAGGTGTACTAGGACCTCTAAGAAGTACCCATGACCCCTTTTGACACATTTGAATCCTCAAGTGTGTCAGAAGGGGTTGTAGGACACCTTAGGACACACTTGAGCATTCCAATGTGCCCATAGGGGTCAGGAGGGCTTCCTAGGGGTCCTAACACGCGATAAGGCATACTAGGGCCCCTAGGAAGTCCCCATGGCCCCTTTTGACATATTTGAATGCTCAAGTGTGTCAGAAGGGGTCCTAGGACCCCTTAGGACACACTTGAGCATTCCAATGTGTCCATAGGGGTCACGGGGGCTTCCTAGGGGTCCTAAAGCATGATAAGGCGTACTGGGACCCCTAGGAAGTCCCCATGACCCCTTTTGACACATTTGAATGCTCAAGTGTATTGAAAGGGGTCGTAGGACAACTTAGGACACACTTGAGCATTTGAATGTGTCCATAGGGGTCAGGGGGGCTTCCTAGGGGTCCTAACACGTGATAAGATGTACTAGGACCCCTAGGAAGTCCCCATGACCCCTTTTGGCACATTTGAATGCTCAAGTGTGTTTGAAGAGGTCGTAGGACCCCTTAAGACACATTTGAGCATTCCAATGTGTCCATAGGGGTTATGAGGACTTCCTAGGGGTCCTAATGTGTGATATGGCATACTAGGACCCCTAGGAAGTCCCCATGACCCCTTTTGAGACATTTGAATGGTCAAGTGTGTCCGAAGGGGTCTTAGGACCCCTTGGGACACATTTGACCATTCCAATGTGTCCATAGGGATCATGAGGATTTCCTAGGCATCCTAACATGTGATAAAATTTGTATAAAAAGGCATCCTACAGGAAAAAATGAAAATTTTCCTAGAGAATTTCTACAATTCCTATACAAAAGCATCATACAGGAAAAATGACAAAAAGTTAATAGCTAAAAGGTAAAATTTATCTTTAATGCCGGCAGTACCAAGGTCATACCCGTTGTCAAATCCTGGCCTATGATGTGCAAAATGGGCAAAGCAAGTGAAATGAAAGGGAAGTATAGATCAAATAGAGAAGGTGCATCAAATCGAATCAATATGATAATAAATGTAGAAAATACTATTACGGACAAAAATATTTTCATATTAATGGGAAAGAGTGGGAAGAGCTTCTTGGACCCATGATAGAAGTTATAGTTAAGGAGGAAGAGCTAGGAAGGGGAAAGCGACAAAGGAAAGAAGTAAGATATGCATATGAGCCTATGTCAGATGATGATGATGAGCACTCATCATCAGCTAGTAGCTCAAGTAGTGACAGAAGCTCTTCAATGCACATGTACACTGACACAAAAAATTGAGATAGAGAAGTAACAAGCGCTATGGAACTATCCACAGAGCAATGTGAAATTAAGCCTCAAATTGGTTCATTAGCAGGCAAAGAATTTGGTCATGCACTTCATTCTATCACCACAAATATTTCTATTAGAAAAGCCTATTCGTCAATGGCTTTGCATTTATAGGAATTGGGAAACCAGGTTACTCATGTTGGGCATTATCCCTCAAATGTAAGTTCATTGCCACCTTTGGCAAGGCAGTCTCACTCCTCATTTTACAACAAAGGGCATCCATCTATGGTCCAAGGTTTTAATTCAGCTGACAAGTGGAGAGCTTCTCAAGGTACTGATCTCTTTTGTAGAAAAGTTCCTGATTCATCTCAAGGTTCTTGTTTAGGTGACCAACTCCTTCAAGGTTCACAAATAGACTCATTGATTTCCCAAATTGGTAAAAGGGTAGATGCAATTTTGGAAAGAGTATCCCAATTGAAGAGAAATGGAAATTCTAGTGACCATAGCATTATCCAATGGGTGTATCTCCTCCACTAACAAATATAATTACTTCCAGAGACTTGAGTTTAAATGGAGATTGTCTTTTCTCAAATATGCCCCAGTCGAGTAGATGAACCAGATGTTGCTCTCTCTCTCTCTCTCTCTCTCTCTCTCTCTCTCTCTCTCTCTCACTCACTCTCAGATCTAGAGCCTTCACCTCCATTTTTTAATGTATATTTAAAGGTTTCATATACCTTTTTGTGGACAATGTACCTTAAATGTTCTTACATCAATTTTTATGCCATTGTTAGTTTCTAGAATAGATGATGAGCGTACAATGGTTCTACATCTATGTGAAATTTCTTTTCGAGAGTTAAAAAATCAATTGATTATATTCAATCGAGGGGAAGTCCATTGACATGATCTACTTATTCAGTATAGTTAGACTGCCGAAATTACAAGGAGTCTGTACAAAAATCATGTGCTAGATACTTTCAAGAGGATTTGGGCTAAAACTGTCTGTCCTCAAATCAACTATGCAGGTATTTTTTTGAAATCATTTTGTATATCAAATAATATAATACATACTAATATAAAAATTTATATTATAATATTAATGCTATGCTATTATTATAAAATGAAATTAATATTAACTTAACAAAAACATAATTTAATATGAAACTTGAATTAACATTAACATAAAAAGAATACAACTTAGTATAACACAGTTAATATTACTATGAAAAAAATACATTTATTATCAAACTTGAATTTGGGAAAAGTGGGGCAATTCAAATTTGAAATTTCAAAATAGGTGGGCTTTTTTGGATATCCGATTTTATTGGATATCCGATTAGGCTTGGTATTTGCTTAGGCATTACCAAACATGGGTGGTCAACCCTTTAGGTTTGTTTTAGGAGATAGTTCTTGATATCGAGACTTTGACCATGTAGCTGACGACTATTTTTTCACCTGAAATTGATGAAACGAAAAGGGTTTTTTAAAGACATTATCAGCTTTCCATCGATATAATTGCTGTCAAATTTTGAGTTTTGTAAGTAATTATTACTTATTTTTCAATTGAGCTATCTTTAAAGTCGTAATTGACATACTGATTGAAAAACAACTATAACTTTCAAACCGTTTAACCTTTTTGAAATCCGAAACATGCATCACATTCTATGCTTCGACTACTATAAGAAAAAAAAAAGTTTTGAATTTGGTAAAATTTTGAATTAGTTAATGTGGTCAGACATGAGAGTTTTTTTATTCTGAAAAAGTTGTAGCAGAAAATTCATAATTAATTATTTATTTGACCAAAAATTACAAAAAAATATGCGTCACATCCGGGCATTAGTTTACTACTTATATCTAGAATCTTGGGAAAATATATCATCATTTGATTGTGATTAAGGTGGTCAAACATACATGTACTCCTTATCTTTTCCCTAAAATTTTCGTAGTACTGCATTGAAATCTAAAATTTTGAACAATTAGACAAAAAAAATTTCAAACAAGGGCTAGTAGTTTAGAAACTACATTCAATTTTCTACAGATTCTACTCTTACAACTTTTTCTCATAAGGTTCATAAGATGTTCAACTTTTTACGTCAAGTTGACTAACCCTGATTTTCTGATTTTTCATTGCCACTTAAGGCCATAGTTTGGTATACCATGATCTTGCACATACTCGAATATGTGAATTTAAAAATATTATCAAAGTTATGTAGCAGAAACTAATCAAATCTATGAACGATGGATGAAGTGTATCAAGTCTATGTTTTGAGCTTTAAAGAAACTAAATTGTGTATACATCAAATGCAATTGTAACAGTTCATTTTGTTTACTTATTTGGATAGTGAGCCTTTGGCAGTGAACCTTTATCTCTTGGACAGTGAGTCATGCAGTGATCACTTGTAATATTCAATAACTAATTATACAATATTGAGAGTTAACCCTCGTCACGTTTTTTCCCAATTAGGTTTTCCATGATAAAAATCCATTGTTCTCTTGTGCTAATGTTGTGTATGTTTCTATTTTCTATTTTCATTTCTATGAATGATAAGAATGATCTTAGGAGTAATAAATAAATTGGATTAAAAAGGATTTAAGGAATATTATTGATTCCCCCCTAGTATTTTGGTTATTCAACAGTTGGTATCAAAGCTTAGTCCCTTGGTTTAGCTTAATCGTTTGGGGAAATCTTGGAAGGTTGAACAGATAGAAGCTAAGGAAAACTTTGAAGAAAGTCATGTTGATGAAGAATTGTTAACTACTCTTGATGATCTTGAGAATGTGGAAAGTGAAAATAGGGATATAAAGGAAAACATAAAAGAAGAAAATAAATGTGTTAGAAAATTGACAGAATAGATCAAGAATTTCAAGAAAAGATATAGGGAAGTCGACAAGGAGCTAAAGAAAGTAAATGAAACAATTGTTGATCTATTGTTGCGAGTTGAAAAAGTAAGAAAATTGAAGAATGGTAGGGAACTAAAGGGTCGATCAACACACAACTAAAAAGACTTTATGAAACAACTTAAGTGGAGGGTAACTAACTCAATAGGTCAATGCAAAATTAGAAAATAAAGCACAAGACCATGTGAAGGGTTAAGGATTTTAGGAAAAATAGGATAATAAACCCTAGGTTACCTAAGAAAAACCTTAAGCATGCTAAGATACTTAACAATTCTTTCTATTTGTCTTCATGATGGATCATATAGTTAGATTTAAAATATTGGTAACAAAAAATATCTACATTGTCTAATTCAAAAGAAAAAAAACTAGTAAAATCATTGTGGACTAGAAACTCATGCATTTGATTAAGAAAACACTACTCCACAAAATATTTATCCTTGATCATCCTTGTATTCACAATGTATAAACTATGTAAATATATATCAATTTCATATTGATGTCTACTTAGTTTCATAGATAAACCATGTCTGAAAATTTTAGCCAAGAAAAATTAGTTTATAATTTTCAATGAACATTTTATAATTTTTATCGTTACCAAAGATATGATTATTAGTGATTAAGTAGTATAGCTTCGTACATTGGTTGTGCCCATACAATACCATGCTCAATAAGTGTTAAAAAGTTGTTGGTTTCACTATCCAGGCAACAACGGAATCTTGGAATAATTATGGGGACGGGTTGGGAAAACCATCTAAAACAAGATGTCACAGGATGAGGAATTCTTCTTTATTTTGAGGAAGCAGACCCCACCAACTTAGCCTGCCATTCCCCAACCATTTTAATCAACGCCATTTTCTATATAAGGTTGTCTTTTTCTACACGCTCAATTATTTTGTTTGACCACGCCAAAAGGAATAATATAAGTTTCACGGGAACCGGTTTGAGCCGAAAGTTCAATTTAGAGTAGAATTCAATTTTTTGTCTACGATAACGACCCGAAGCCGTATCTCACCATGGAATCTGCTTTTTGGTATGGTGTAAAATGTTTCAACACATAAAATAGCATGAATTTGTTCACAATGGAATCTAGTTATCTCATTGGTTTAGAGGTCTTGTTTTAATCATGGTCAAATTTTTATAAATGGATAAAAAAATATTATTTGTACATTAAAATAAATGAGATGTTTTTCTTGATTGACATTCATACTTTTATGTGCTGCCTAGGTATTGTTCATTTTGCATGACCAATAGAAACATTAAAAAAAAAATAAAAATTTTAATTTCAAATTTTTTTTAATCTATTATTGATTTAGTGTTTTAAAGATTATATTAATGATCAGGATCACAAATGTGTCCATGAGAGAAGGCAGGGGTTGGACTCTCACATATCATGTAGAAGCATTTCTCTAATTTTAAGAAGCCACTGAAGATGTCCTAAAGCAAATGAAAAGTGTTTAGGGTATAAAAAGTCATCAACTAAAAAGAGAGTTGAACAAACTTAAAATGGGAGACTAGAATAATCACCCAACAACACATATGTTGTATGAATAAGGTTTGGAAAAATGTATTAAGTTCTAAGTTTCTTGAAATTTGGTACAAAATAAAAAATGATCCTTAAGACTCCACTCTCTTCATAATGGACATCGAAGGTTGAGAACTCTTAGACAAGTTAGATATGAACCAAGCATAAGGCCTTGATAAATAATGCACCATATGTTTAGAAAAATGTATTCAATTCTTTAAGCTTCTTGAAATTTGGTACAAAAACAAAAATGATTCTTAAGACTCCACTCTCTTTAGAATGGACATCAATGGTTGAGAGCTCTTAGACGAGTTAGATATGAATCAACCATAATGCCTTGGGAAATAATGCACCATATAAAATAAGCCAATTTAAGCTTGGTAATCATCAAGTTAATGAAGCCAAGTGCTAAGAGAAGACTAGAGGTGCCAATGGTGGTTTGTTTGGTCACTAAATTAGAAGATGAATTAGAAGATGAGGTGTGAGCTCCAAGAGGTTTGTAATTGTGAAATGTTGTTTCAAGAAAACATCTATATTCTTTCCACTCAAACTTAGAAGGATCCATTTCAATCTTATAAATCATATGAATAATGACAACAATAATAGGTTGAAATTCTCTTGAATCTAATAGGACAACCATAATTTTAACTTGATCCTAGACTATGAAAAATAATTAATAATTATGGAAAAAAAAAATCTCTATTAAAAAATATGTATTTGTTTTGAAAAATACTATAAATGAAAAAAATCATAATATATAATTATAATAGTTTGAGTTGGTCGAATGATGGATAACTTGTGCTCTTTAAAGAGAGGTCACAAGTTCAAATCACACAAGAGGTAATTTATGTACACCTTGTTTGTAGCACAATTAGGTGTCTCCCACAAAGAATGTAGAAGAGTCTCATATTACTATAAATCATTTCTAGATCAATATTCAAATAAGTAGTAATTGATTAGAAATAATTTTACACAAAATACTATTACTTAAAAAAAGATATTAATTTTCATCAAACCACAAACCACAAATAATAGGACATTATGATTGGGAAGTGAACAAATAAAAAAGTTCCACCATTTAATTTTACATAACACTTGATATTATATTGTACTAAATAAGTGCAAAATAACTTTTCTTTTACACTTAAAATTGTGGTCAGGAGACCACAAAAATATCCCCAATAAAGCATGATACATCACCGTTAGCTATATAGCCAAAAACATGCACCTGACGTAACCTTTTTTTCAATTTATTAATTAAATTAAAAATGCATAACTTTTGTTATATGATTTTTAATTTAATTAATAAATTGAGAAAATGGTCACGTCAGGTGTATATTTTTGGTTGTATAGAGGCTTCTTGATACATCAATGTAAAAGAGAATATTGATGTAGAGAAAGAGGAGGATAATGCACTTGTATGCCATTACATTTGTATTTCTTTACAGGCTGTAAAATATTGTCTTTTCCTTTTCCCCCATCACCTCAGGCGAGAAGTGGGCAGCTCCAATATTTGTCAACAGACTCCTTTTTAACTTTTTGTTTTTCAATTGATATTTCCCCACTAGGTCATGATTCAGTACTGAACATGCAAGCGATCTGTGTTGATTTAAGCATAATGAGCCCTGCATATTCATTTCCTAATCTTCACACAAGCACACTTGACTTATCATATTACCATTACAATACTTTCTTAATGTTAATCTAGGCCAATTTAAAAACTGAATCACTACTTTGCTTATCTATGCTAATAGACAAACCCCCAAAAAATAGTATTTTATGAATCTATAATAATCAATAAAAATACAAATTAGGAATAATTAAATCTAGAGTGATCAATGGTATGCAAGGATGAATAATTAAAATGTTTAGATATCAAATTTAAATGTGAGCAATTAAAGAATTTAATTATGGGAATTATGATGAAGAAATAATCTTAATATCTGGTAGATATTTATCACATCAGTGTTATAAAATATATGTTCTTAATCTATAATATGTCTTGACATCAAAATAATTGTCAAATCTCTTATAAGCTAAATCTATGTTTCGCAATACCAATCTTGTACTCCTTGGAAACATCCCAATGTGTGGAAATTCGTGCAAAATAATGAGCCTAATTAGATATTCATTTATGTTCTTCATCCTTGCCATGTGTATTCTTTATGACCTTCAAAAATAGAGAAAAGATGTGCAATGAGTACCTTTTGTCACATATGTAAAGACAAGCACAACTACAAGCTAACTAATAAAATCCACAAAAATGTATGTGTGAAAGAGAGAGATTGGGGTTAGAAGCTTTTGTTTGTGTAAGACTTTGTGTGGTGATATTCCATCTAATGTCAGGAAAGAATGGCATATTAAACATTTCCATGCCATGTGATCAAAGATCAATTCGAACATAGTGATAGGTCTCTATGTACAAGAGCATGCAACTATCTACAACCTCAACATAAGAGTGTTAGTGACAAAACATGATCCCCTTGAATTGGTTTCATCCATAGATTTGAGGAATTAGAGAATAGAGAAACCAATACATGAAAAATAATATAATATAAACATGTAAGAATGTAGATCATGTAAAGTAATGAATGGCATAAACATGCATCATAAAATAAAACAAGAATGATAAATGGTGAGAAGCGAGACGGGAGGCCAGGCTAGGGTTTGTGGTAGTTCGAATGTTGTAGGGGCCAGTTCAAACGATGGTGAGGACAACGATGAAGATGATGATGATCCTCGTCTATGGCCTAGTATGGTGGTTGTTTTGGTGTTATTAGCTGGGGTGTTTCTTGGCTTATTGCGTGATGCCCTATCATCCGTTGATGGGGCTTCTGGGGAGGTTTCGATGGTGGTTTTTGTCATCTTTGGAGATGGGAGAGATGACATTATTGGCTCTTTTTCTCTTCTGTGATAGCAGCATATGCAGCCCGAGTGGTTTAGCTGGGATTTTTATGTTGGTTGTTGAGGATGCCCCACGGGCTGCTTTCGCCATCGCAACTTGCTTTCTTGATGTTTTGCCTCCCGTCGGCTACTTGAAAAGGCCTTTGGTGTCTTGTTTTATTGGGGAGCTAAAGGTTTGGTGGCTTGCTATTTTTTGTTGCTCTCTTTCCCATTCTTGGAAGGCACTGGTTATCTACTATTGTACATAGCAATCTTCTTTTCCCTGTTTGGGTTTGTGGCCTCTTCAATGATGTGCCTGTTTGGTTTATCTTTCTTTGGTGGGGTTGTGCCCTATTCTTCTTCTCCATTCAGTTGGGGACTATTCACTCTAGCAGGCATATTAACATTGTCTTTGTTCAATCTTGGAGCCTGAGGTCTATTGTGAGGGATGATGCCCTTTTCGCTGCTATATATAGTTCTTCTCGGTGCTTTTCTATGGCCCATATTCTAAGGAGCAACTATAGATTTGGATATGCTTTTTTTGAGATGGATTCTGAGATCTTTGTTGCTAAGATCTTCAACTCTTTTGTCTTCCTTCTATGTGGAGATGAGCATTCTGCAATTTGGAAGTCTCAATTTTGGTTGTGGTTTCTATTCATTTGTGGTTTAGGTCTCTCTCATGAGTTCTCAAATTGATTTTCTTGATTGGGAGAGAATTACTCTATTTAGTTTTGTCTTTGGGTTGGTGTAGCTTTGGCTTTTGTTTGTTGTTGGACCTGTTGATGTCAGTTTTGTACCACTACATAACATATAGCAATTGAATACTTGATATAGAATACCAAACACTCAACCCTCTCTTGAAAAGTATATAATCATGAAGAACATGAGAATACTCCAAGGTTCCTTACACCTATGGATACTAACTCAGTTATATTAATGTGATTTGCTGGTTAATCACGTAGGCGGGCTTACGTTGTTCCTTTTCAAGGATATCAAGCTCTTGCTATGATGATGATAAGATTTAGCTTTGCAATGTTTACTCAAATTTATATCACTTCCAACTTTGCTCTTCAAAATTCAACTACTAAACTACTCACTGCTTTACTACTACTCCTATAGAATGGAAAGATTGGAAAATGGATGGGGATCAACCTAATGAAAGCTTGCCAGTGGCGCTACCTCCATAGATGCAATGATTCAAGGGGAATGAGACTAGATTACCACACAAGGCTTCTTAACAAGCCGCTACGATGCTAGTGGCCTAGTATATAGATCCCTATCAAACATTTACCAATATCACTATAATACAGTATAACTAAGCCGTGGTGCCCATCCGAGCCCTATCTCATGCACAATGCGGGCATAAGCAGTATAATCCTGAGGGACATCCTGAATGCGTCCATACTAACGCCAAACTCTGGTAATCAAAAATCTCTCCAAGACGGTGGAGGTCCATCCTATCAATATCCTGCTCTGAAAAATGAATGAAAACTGCTCTCTCGCAGTAGGCCAGGCCTCTATCTGTAAATATGGCCTCCAGATCATGAAGGTCATGTCATCCAAGCATCGGCGGAAATACTCAGTGTGACCCATGCGAACCTGAGTAACGTAACCAACATACGTATATATGATCGGCTCCTGTGGCTGTCGCTGACTCTGAAACACTGGTCTCAAAACTGGGATATGCTCCCAAGCCCATATCTGCAGTACCACCAATCCTAAAGAAAATGTCTTGCAGTCCTGATACATGACCTCATGCATCTCGGAATACAAGTGCGCCAACAGACACTGACCCCAGGCAAGCTCAGTAGGTGTAGCCATCAAGAGTGCTACCATAGGTGCCCATCCCATCAAGAAGCCGTTCTGCTGATGGCCAGGCATAATCAACTCTCCGATCATCCCCGCAATGATACACTCTAGCCAATGTGTCTGACCATATCTCTGCACAAGTGTCTCCCAGGATATGGACCCAGTCAACTGGGTCTCATTACCAAACAGTCGTCTGAACGCATGCAGTCCCCTCGATCCTCCACTAACATACTCGGGACGTCGTGGAGCATGAAAAGGAATGCAAAGAATCCTATACACATCCTCAGGGGTCACAGTGATCTCCCCAGTCGGAAGGTGGAAAGTCTGGGTCTCAGAGTGAAACCTCTCAATCAGGGCAGTCAATAAACCATGATTTACCCTAATATCGGGTAAATGAATCAGGTGCTCAAATCCACAGGCAACGAGATGAACCCTCATCGGGTCTGGCAGGGTGACACATAATCTCTGGGTGGCCGGATAAGAGTGGTGAACATGTACGTCAGGATATGTGACCTAAATCATAACGAAACAGGGTGTTTTGTTAAAAATTCAGTTCGAAATAAGGCTAAAATATCAAAATGACACAGTTTTTGAAGTTTCAGAAGGTAGGGCAAAGTATCCGCAATCAGGCAAAAAGATCAGAAAAGTTTGATTTTTGACCTAAAAATGAGTTTTCCACACGCTATTTTTCAAACAACATTCTGGACTGGCATGAAATGTCGTACGACATTCCAAAACATACCAAACGATAATTCATAGTCGTACGACATTTCACCCTGATTCATACGAGTTTCAAGGGACCCGACGAAATGTCGTACGACACAAGGGTCCCTATCATACGACACTTGGGCATGGACGAAACGACATTCTAAATTGAAATGAGATGTCATACGAGTCTGGATTGGGACTCGTACGAGTTTTTACAGATGCGAAAATCAAAACCTAAAAACACGTATGAAAAATTTTTAAAATGCTATAAATCATCAAAAACATGCATTTTCAGAGGGGAACAGAGGTCCACCTACCGGATGTCCATACTGTCGACGTCTGTCATGTCTCCGGCTGCACTCAAAATGGTGCGAACTCACAGGTACCTTCAGTTCTCACTGGTCTTCCATTTTTCTCGCTCAGAGGGCTCCACAGAATCTCTAAAGTCAAAGAGTTGAAATGAATTGAAAATGACCTTTCTGGCCTTTATATAGCTTTTGACCTAATTTTTAAAAGTGCTCCGTTTTCCCTGAAAATTGCACCGCTGGCTAATTTCGACATTCTGAATCCATTTTCGGGATCAAAATTAAAATCTGAGATCGTTTATTATGTCAAAATCATGATTTAAAATTTTTGGAACCAGGATGGTCTATTGCTTGCATAATCGACCTTCAATCATCACAGAAATCCAGTATACAACTTAACTGATTAGCTTTCATCAAACTATCAAAATTTTAACTTGGTCAACTCATGGTCAAACCTAGTCAAATTTGGTCTCCAGGACCTTCCAAACGATGCAGAATGCGTTCTTGAATGTGTATAACCACTTTTCCAATCAATTAACATGCTTCTAAACTATCAACGCTGACTTTTCTTGTCAGATTTCAATTTTAATCCCGAAGGGGGCATGGTATTGCACATCATTCAAAGTCTGTAAATCAAATTCTATCGATCAAGTCTATCAATATCTTTCATCGGTGATCAAGACAAACAATCACGTCTAGTTACTGATTCATCAAAAGTCCTCATCGCTCAGGGCAAATCTATCATCACTTGGGGCATATCAAATTCATCGATCCATATCAATCTGGTATTCTCCTAATCTTGTAAACTGTATCAGTTTTTGCAACCATCAAATCATAGTGTTCTTTCCTTGGTTCTTCGACAACTAAAGGATTCGGATGTGATACCTGCTAGTTCTGCTAAGACAATCGAGTCTAGAACGGGTCACTCACTTCTTATCAATCCTAAGGTTCAGAATCAGGCCTTTTGACACTTTTTCGCAATCATAGGTTCATTTGCTGCTACAGTGAACATTATCTTTGGTCATTCAGGACCTATTATCTCCATATCAATTCAATATCAATCAGCTTCTATCTCATATCAATTATCAATTTCAAACATCAGTTTCATATCTCTATCAAACACAGACTATCTTTGAACCACTGCGCTTCGCACAGTAATTCAAAGAGGGGCAAAATGTAATACCCCCAAAATGGGCTATAAGTTCATTAATCTCCTACATCGACAAATCGAACGAAATCGACATCAAAATCCTAATCTAAGGCACATCTAACATCATCGAATCATAATTGATTATCTTAAATTTTGAATCGGGGAATATTCCTAGTAATATTCCTAATTATCTTAATTATCTTTAATTTTATAATTATTTGGCAATAAATCACATTTATCCTAAGTTTGATTAATTGAATATTTTCATATTTAATTAATTAGATTTAATATCTTGCCACTTAATTGTTTAATTAAATTTAATTCTATCTATTATTAATTGTATTATTTAATTTTGACAATAAATCAAAATTCCTATCTTTAATTGATTAAATTCTTATTTAATTAATTAAAGCATGTTGTCATTATTTAATAATATAGTTTTTAATAAAAGTTTGAATAAATAGTTAATTAACCCATAAATTAATTATTTATTTTCAAAAATCAATTGAGTTGAGGATAAATCACTTTATTTATTTATTTAATTCTTAATTATTATGCATATTCAAAAGAAACAGTTAAACTCCAAATCAGAAAATCAATGCAAGTTATTGACTTTTTGGAACTCAACATCCTTTTGGAGTTCAAAAAGCTGATCTAAACTCTAATTTGAGTTAAAAAGCTGTTTTTGCATGTTTTTGCATAATTTTGAGAATTAACTATCTTTCATGATCAGATAACTCAAAAATCAATTTGAGTGATTTATGGCTTTTCCATGCACCTCCAAAGGCCTGGATTTCTATAAATTAAAGGCTCAGCTCTTCACAAATCATCTTTTGCACAATCACGCTGGAGAATTGGAATTGAAGAATCAAAGCTCTTGCGAATCGACATCTTTGTGAGATCAATCTTATTTTTGCATTCATATTTCATATCATTGTTAGATTAGCATAGCATATCAGTTTTCAATAGCATTCATATCATATCAATTTATCATTCTTATTGCATCATAAAATCCAAAAAAATAGCTTAATTGCATTCAATTTCATATCCATCTTTTACATTCAAATCCTTCATTTAGGTGTCATCTAGGTCACTGATCTCGATAATAATCTGAGAACATTAATCTCGCACCTACTAGAAGGCAGTAAATCGCTTGGTTAGATAGCTTTCAATTTTGCACGATTTCGATTATAGCTAACCTCTAATATTTTACTGAGTGTTGTGTCTACAGATCAGGTACAATTTTCACACACACAATCACCATAGAACTAGCCATCTACTTCTATTCTTACTTTAACACTTTCTTGAAATGAAATCTACTTTAACAACTCAATGAATCTAACTTTAACAATTGGAAGTAGAAACCATGCAATAACACCAAGTGTTCTTAATCACCATGCAAGACATAACAATGATAAGAGAAGCAATTTTGGTATTATATTAGCAACAATTTTCTTCAACTCACTTTACAAATGAGAGTACTTGGCCTTATATAGAGGCTCAAAATTACAACCAACGGTAGAGATTAAGAGGCAAAATCAATGATCCAAATTAAATCCCAAAAACCCTAATTAGGGTTGCCACCCCATCGGCCAATGAAAAGATCCACCTCATCAATGGACCAATAAAAAAAGGAAAAGTGGCAACCAATGAGAAAGCACAAAAATGGTAGCCAATCAGAATCAAACACCTATCCTACCCAAGAAGAAAGGAGAATTTGCCACTTGGGCTTACATCAAATGATCTTCTAATACAATTCTACCCTTTTCTTTCATCTTTTTAGCATAAGAAATGAATTTAGCTAACATTTTGTTGACTTCCCCCATGGGAGGGCAAGGTGTATGCCTCATCCTAAGCTCAGCTATGTTCATCATGTTCTTTGCTGCTTGCAGTGTCTTCTCACTCTCCTTCTCATCATCTCTTGCAAACTTGATAAGGGCCCTACGAGAGGCAAGGATGCTCAACTATTTCTCTCTGGTGACAACCTTCCCTAACTCATCCAATCTCGATCCAAACTCTATCTCATTAAAATCCTCCTCTTTGATTCCTTCAAAATCAAGTGCAATCCTCACATCGCCCGACATGCTTGAAATAAAAGTGTTGATGCTTGGGCTGTACTGTACAATCTCATTTTGTATTTCTTCAAGTACCCTCAATCTGGTAGTCAAGGTAACATACCAAGATTCAATAATATTCTTTCCTCCTTCATTGACCAACTTGGCCTTCACCAAAGATCTCTCTGATAGCTCTATGGCCGCATGTAGCCTGGGAATGGCTAAGTCACGAATTGGAAGGAAATCCTTCCACTTCCCTTCAAATGCTCTAAATTTGTCTCTAAGAGACACAAATGACCTAAATGTCGAGATAAAGGAAGGCAAGAACTTTCACCCTTCTTGAATTGTACTACTGATCCAATTTTTAGTTTCTTGCTCTCGAGCTAATATTTCTTCCAGATTGCTCCCACTATCCTGTGGAAGGGCCGCCTGAGGCAACTATTGGATAGGCCAACATACTTCATGATAGCTATCCCTACAATACTTGTTTTCAATCTCCAATTATGTAATCCTTTCATTCGCCTTTCTCAACCTTTCTCTTATTGAAGCTATGCCCTCCTGAACCTCCACACACTCCATGTCATCTATGATTTTTCCCATGCCATGCTCTACTATCTCATAATCTTGGGCCACAATCTCACCCACTGCCTTGCTAACCCTTGGCATAGCAATCTAAACCTTTCGGTGACCATCATCATCATTCCTGATTACCTTTGCCACTATTCCTACAATTTGTTTATGTCCGACACCATCTTCCTTTTCCACTAACCCTTGAATATCCTCAACTGTCTGGATGGCCACAACCTCTCTCCTTGGCATAAGAATTTTTCTCAACCATAGTGGTGCAATGCATCTCCCCAAATTTGGATTTGGTTCGGCTAACAAAGCATCACCAACAGCCTTAGGTGCTTGGCCTCCTTCCTCAGCTGATAGAGCCTCAATGTCAACTGGCTTATCTCCTTCATCACTGACTGCCATACCCTCCTCAACTTGGTTCTCTGAGAGAGGAGAGTACCCTATACTATTACTATACCCACTTGATTCTGAACTAGAGCTCACCTCTATCGCTACCCTCTGCTCACTTGTACCAACCTCTTGGCTCCTAGCCTCGACTATGCTCTCTCTTGATGGTACTTTACTCTATTTCTTTATTGGAGGCTCTTGATGTTCTTTATTCTTCTCAACCTCCAAACTCCTTTTCTTGCTCTTAACTGCTTGATGCTACTATTGGCTATTGCCCCACCTTGCTATCCAACTGACTCCGCTAGAACCTCCTCCTCTGGTTTCATCTTCTCATAGGTAAGGTGTACCCTCTAACTTTGCAATTGCCTAAACTTCCTATTATACCACCACTCAGTGTGTAGCTCAACTGTTCTTGTTACTGCATCTAAGGATGGATCCTGATGATCATCCCACTCAACTGGATTCAACTCTATTCCCTCTACTGTACTATAATCTTCCCTTAGCACATCTTCATCCTCTTCCAGCTGATCCAAAATATTAAGATTTCTCCATCTGATTGCCCTCATCATGTCCATCGATAACCTTGAGAAAGCCAACTTCCTCACATGAAAGTCATCCTATGCATTGGCCCAAAAATCCTCCAAAGTAGGAATATGCTTGAATGGATCCCCATGAGATGCCTTGATTAGATCATTAGGATCGAATCCTTGCCTTGCCCTATACCATGCTCGATGATATTGTTCTAACTCTTTCTCTGCAGCTACAAAGGTGACAGGATTGGGACAACTATCATTGCCTATCATGAGTGAGAAGGTAACCCCTCTCTCACCTCTGAGCTTCATCATTTTGTCATATTGCTCAAGTTGCCTAGTCAACTCCATCAAAACTATCCTATCGGGTGGGTACCTTGGAAGCCTCTTGGGACAAGTTGTGCATCCAGCCACTCTTATATAAGTGAATTGTGGAAATTGGATGAACCAACTCCCAAACTTCTTGACTTTTATCATGGCCTTCGACGAGAGCCTCCTTGCGGGTGTCCCTTGCAGTATCCTTACTGTCTTCATGGAAAAGGCATCATAAAATATCTTGTAGTCCTTGATGTTGTGCAAATGAATTTTTGGATAGCACTCATGCACCAAGCATTATCCGGGCCCATTGCCAATCACCCCTCTAGCCTTAAGTCCAGGATGTTCATACAGTCTTGCAATCAAATAGAAAAGGTAGGACCCCATATAGAATTATTTCTGATTTTGCACTGTCCTAAGTTGCAACTCTAAATTTTCACTTATAATTCTAGCCCAATCAAACTTTCTTTTTCCATTTTCAATTCCAACAATAAAATAGTACATCCAAGTTTCAAACTACATACCTTGAGCAGAGCCCATGACTCAGTTGAGAAGAACAATAAGATCGCCATACTCTGATTTGAAATCTGACCTGGTGAGATTTGATGACTTGGTGACTCCCTTCTTGCCTTCTTGTAACCAATTCTGCTTTATTAGGGTGAGGTAGGCATCCTGACTATCTTGAAAGAATCTGGTGGCTTGATCCATCAACATTACTATCATGCCCTTCTACTGGGGTATATTGAACAATTCCTCTACCACCTGCCCACTGATGTTAGCCAACACCCTCTCTTCTTCACCAAAGATGATAGACTTGGTCACAATATCTAATCGAGATGCACACTCCATCACCAACTCTGGACAAGGAAAGGTAGGATGGAAGGTGGTAGCTTGCACAATTCCACACTTGTAGATCTTCTTTGCCATAGAGGACTGGCCCCCTTTCAACCTATCTCTCAACTGTATCATATATATGGTGCCGATGTTGGTGTCACCGACTCACTTCAATTTTGAGAAGGTGGTCTTGGGCGTCATGTCTTCCTTGTCTTTCTTGGTGTTCATTCCCTTTGGGTTCTTGCTTGCACTAGCATCTACCATCCTAAACACTTATTTATGCCCCTTCTTTCTATAGTGAGGTGGGACTACACTTATCTTTGTCCCTTCACCTAGGGATGATCAAACATATTTTTGCCTTGCCAATTCCTATCACACTACACTTATCTCTGCCTCTCCACCTAGGGATGGGACTACCACTTATTTCTACCTCTTCATTACTTATGAGATGGACCACACTTATATCTCCCAACTTCTTTCCTAGGGGGTGGGACTACCACTTATATCTCCTTTCTCCAAATCTTAAACGAAAACTACACTTATATCTCCCAACTTCAAGCCCTAGATGAGATGATGAAGTGATGGATGGATGATGCAAGCAAGAAAATAGGGAAATGTACCAAGCAAGAACAAGGAGAAATTTTTTCTTTTAGACCAGCCTTCACCTTCAAATATGAAGATCATCTTCAACACAAAACAATCAACATCAAAGAAGAAAGATAACAATCGAGAACATTGGTCACTCACCAAGAAATTATGAAAAATTTATTCCTCTAATTGGCAAGCCGCTTGTAATCTGTAGCTTCCTCCAAACTATGATCTTCTTTGTCAAAAAGTAGCCTCTCCTCTATAGCAGGCCTCCCCTATTAAAAATCGTAGGCCCTCAATGCTTTATAAGTCTTGCTGCTCTATGTCTGGAATAATTTGTTGCCTTTAGACAAATTATGCCTTAGAAATTTCAATCCTCACTGCCCTAGACATTGCTCCTCTTCACAAATTTGTAAGTCTCCTTTATATCATTTCCCAGCCTCTACAATCATTGTGTCGCTGCCTTCAAATTCTGCTACCAATCAAGACAATCCCGCTGCCTCCTTCAAACAGTTTCGCAGGCCCATCAATGCCTTATAAATATTTTTTTGGTAGCCCTCAAATACAAGTCACTGCCTTATCTAATCTCTGTCACTACCAACCTTCAAATTATGCTCCTAATATTTTCGCTGCCTTCCTATAAGTTCGCTCCTCACTGCCCTAGATGGATAGGAAGGAATGGTGTGAGAGAGAGGAGAAGAGGAGCGACCTCTTATACAAAGTTACTCCTCCAACAAGAGGGCTGACCTACCACAAGGAAATAATTTCTTACAATTAAAAGCCATGAAAAGGGGGGCCGACCTGCTTATGAAAAATAAATTTGCAATTAAAAGCCACATTTAATTTTATACAAGCCCAGATTTTAAATTGCCAAGGCCAGATTTTCAAAATTAGTGGCCAGATCATTTAAATTTCAAAGCAAAATTTTAATTTTATTGCCCAGATTTATGATTGCTTAGCCCAGAATTTTGAATAAAAAGGCCAAATTTTGATTTTAGTAAAGGAAATAAGTTCAATTTCGTTTCATACTTCCATTTGGCAAAATCCAAATATCTAGCTTCTTGGCCATTCAATCCTTCATTTTATCTATTCCAACATCCAAAATTGCAAGATTCTCAAAAGACCAAAACAAAATTAAAATAAAAAATCACAAGCCTTCAATTTAAATGTATCATCCATCTAAGTCCAAAAGTTTTCCAAAGCATCGGGATACCTAGGCCTAAAGAAAATGCCAATTTTTTTCGAATTAGGGGGTCCCCAAATTCTTTGGGGCAATGATGTGAGACCTCACAACAAGACCCTGATGTGTGGATGGTCCTCTTTTAAAGGTGTATCTGAAGGCAACAATGGCTTTATTTGTTTCATTAGTTATCTACTACTTGGGGCTAGATGGAAACCCTCATTTTGGGTGTTGTGCAACTCATTTTAGGCTAATGCGTATGGAGGGTTTCAATTTTTTCTAGATTGCAGATAGGTTTTGTGCTTTGGTTTTGTGGTCATTCATCTTTTGGCCTCTTCCTCAAATCTTTAGCTCAAGTCTTTTGGGTGGGATAGATGTCATTTTTTTTGGGTGGGGGGGGAGGAGTTGGGTCTCATGGTGTTAGACTCTTCATTACAGAGTTGCTTGAGCTTGGGGTTGGTTTTCTTTTGGGGATGTGCTTGTTAGAATGTGGCATTGATGTATTGTTATCATTAATGATTGTCATTGATGTCAACATATCTTATCTAGATGTGTTTTCAATCCTAGCTTTGTTATGTAGTGTGCTTCATATTTATGTTGGAATCAAGTGCTTTGGAGAAGCTATTTTGGTCTGAAGCATGGTGTGTTGTTTTGGTTGAGGTGGTCCTCATTCATTTCCTTCCACCATGAGAATGGTATGGTGTGATGCAATTCAAATATTGTGGCCAACTTATTGGATCTTGATGTGCTATATATATTGGACCAAGATAATGATAAATGGTGAGAAGTGAGAAGTGAGACCAGGCTAAGGCTTCTGGCAGTTCAAATGTTGCAGGAGCCAATTCAAACGATGGTGAGGGTGACGACGAAGATGACGGGCCCTATCTTCCATTGATGGGGTTTATGGGGTGGTTTTGATGGTGGTTGTTGTCATCTTTAGAGATGGGAGAGATGGCATTGCTGGATCTTTTTCTCTTCTATGATAGTAGCATATGCAGCCCGAGTAGTTTAGCTAGGATTTTTTAATGCTAGTTACTGAGGATGCCCCTATGTCCCACGGGCTGCTTTCACCATTGCAACTTGCTTTCTTGATGATTTGCCTCTCATCAACTTCTTGAAAAGGCCAAAAGTTTGGTGGCTCGCTATTTTTTGTTGGCCTCTTTCCCATTCTTGGAAGGAAATGGTTATCTATTGTTGTGCATGGGAATCTTCTTTTCCCTATTTGGGTTTGTGGCATCTTCAATGATGTGCATGTCTGGTGTGTCTTTCTTTGGTGGGGTGGTGCCCTATTCTTCTGCTCCATTTAGTTGGGGACTATTCACTCTAGCAGGCATATTAACATTGTCTTTGTTCAATCTTGGAGCAGAGGTCTATTGTGAGGGATGATGCCCTTTTCCCTACTATGGATAGTTCTACTTGGTGCTTTTTTGTGGCCCATATTCTGAGGAGCATCTATAGATTTGGATATGCTCTTTTTGAGATGGAATCTAAGATCTTTTCTACTAAGATCTTCAACTCTTTTATCTTCCTTCTATGTGGAGATGAGTGTTCTACAGTTTGGAATATCTCAATTTTAGTTGTGGTTTCTATTCCTTTGTGGTTTGGGTCTCTCTCATGAGTTTTCAGATTCATTTTCTTGATTGGGAGAGAACTACTCTATTTAGTTTTGTCTTTGGGTTGGTGTAGCTTTGGCTTTTGTTTGTTTTTGGACCTTGATGTGTGGATGGTCCTCTTTCAAAGGTGTATCTAAAGGCAACAATGGCTTTATTTGTTTCATCAGTTATCTATTACTTGGGGCTAGATGGAAACCCTCATTTTGGGTGTTGTGCAACTCATTTTATGCTAATGCATATGGAGGGTTTCAATTTTTTTGAGATTGTAGAAAGGTTTTTTGCTTTGGTTTTGTGGTCATTCATCTTTTGGCCTCTTCTGGCCTCTTCCGACCTCTTCCTCAAATCTTTAGCTCAAGTCTTTTGGGTGGGAGAGATGTGTTTTTTTGTTTTTGTTTTTTTTTGGGGGGGGGAGTTGGGTCTCATGGTGTTAGACTCTTTATTATGGAGTTGTTTGATCTTGGGGTTAGTTTTTTGGGGGGATGTGCTTGTTAGAATGTGAGGTTGATGTATTGTTATCATTAATGATTTTCATTGATGTCAACATATCTTATCTGGATGTGTTTTCGGTCCTAGCTTTGTTATGTAGTGTGCTTCATATTTATGTTGGAACCAAGTGCTTTGGAAAAGGTATTTTGGTCTGAAGTGTGGCGTGTTGTTTTGGTTGAGGCGGTCCTCATTCATTTCCTTCCACCGTGTGAATGGTATGGTGTGATCCAATTCAAATATTGTGGTCGACTTGTTGGATCTCAATGTGGTGTATATATTGGAACAAAATAATGTAACTAATATAATATGGTGTGACCCAATTCAAATATTGTGACCAACTTGTTGGATCTCAGTGTGGTGTATATATTGGAACAAAATAATGCAATTAATATAATAATATACACACATGAAGTGACTATGAATTCATGTGAAAAGAGATATGTGTTCTTGTAGAACAGTCTAAAGATATTAGAGGTGGATTCTATATCTATTCATATCTTTTGTGTATTGGCAGTGAGTCATTGTCTATCGACAATGAGCCTTCATCTATCAGTAGTGAACCTTCATGTATCAACAATGAGCTTGTGTATTGATAGTGAACCCTTTTCAAATTTGACAGTGAGTCTTTCTATAAATCAACTTTTGGTGTCACCCTAATAGGTGATTTTAATATTCATGAGAATTAGCTTCTTTGTGGTTTTCCCCATTTGGATTTTACACGTAAGATCTAGTGTGCTATGTTTTGGTGTTCAATGCAGAGCTAAGTCATTAATCTTTCAGAAGAAGAACATGATATGCTTTAAGTGTAGATAGATGGGTCACTATGCTAAATCATGCAATTTTTTAGCTACACTGACAAGGACCGAAAGTGATAAGAAGATAGTTGAAACAAGTGAATCTCTTAAGAAGAATGTAGAATGGAGGAAGAAGTATGTTCATATAGAGGTTTCAATGGTACCAAATCTCGGTACCGGTCCCACCGACAACTAAGTTGAAGGTTGCAGCTTAGGGGGAGTATTGAACAAATCAAATTTTTACACCTCCCCTAGAAAATTGGTTACAACTGAGTTGTTACCTAGAAAATAATAAAGACAATATTGTCTGAAAGATAGATATTCCTATTGGTAGACATATTTATAAGCAATTGGAAGGATTTGTGAATAAATTTGATGTCTGCAAGGCATACTTCTTATCCCTTTAGGAGAGCTTAAGTGGTATTTCAGTGGTTACTGATATTGTATCAGTAAGGTAGACTGTAAGAGGTTCCTCTTCAAAACAAATAATTTAATTGGAGATTGTTCTTAGTGGTTCATCATCTGAATTCAAAAGGAGGAAAATAAGTTGGAAAGGCAAGGAGGTTGTTACAGTCTCGATATCTGGAGTGAGGAGGAAGTTGCTAGTAGAAAGGTGAGTATTGTAGAAGAATCATAATATGAGGGAGCATCAAAAGAAATGGGAGCTAGATATATAAAAACTGATAGATAGTGTTGATCTCGATGTTGTTTGATCATGTTGGATTAAGGAGAATTTGATATAGTTGGTGGTTTGTGAACTATAGGTTCTTCAACTGACAGAAATATTATCTTTAAAATGATTATAGATCATTTACTTAATAAGAAGATTGTAGTATCCAATATTTATGGCATTTTATTTAGTGAAATGATCATGTTGATGAAGAAATTGTTGCAGGATGGATGTGACTTATGGTCAATACAAGATAAACTTGACGAGAAGTATGGTAGTGCTAAGAAGACATTGTCCCTACTTATCGGTGAGACAAAAAAACTTGTCTGAAACATATTATAAAGGCTTATCGATTGTCTTTGTTAGCCTGCAGTTGTTGATGACTATAGAAGTCAATATGAAAAGATTGAGACAGAGCTTAGTGAACATATGACATTCTTGATATCAAAGATAGTGTGCAGAAGAAGTGTGTAGATGAATTGCAAGTTGAGGTGCTATTTTAGTAGTAGTGAGTTGACCTAATCAAGACCTTCTAGCTTGTGAAAGACGTGGCTTAAGATGGAATGGAGCATATGGTAGACATGTTAATTGGTGTTGAGAAATTTATGTAGATATGTTAGATGTCTAACTAGGTAGAGTTTTTTTAACAGGCTTGAGGAGTGTGACAGCTTGTGCGCTTGCACAGTAGCAGTGTTTACCAGTTGGTTGAAAGAGTTTTTTAATACCCCTCTCATAATTTTCTTTCAATTTATATGGCCTGATGCTTTAGGCCACTTCTCATGTGTGTGCTAAATCCTTGAATAGATTTGATGTTATGTATATTTATGTTTATGGTTTTACTAACCCCTCACTTTCATGTGTATGGTTGGCGTGTATGTTTCAAATTTTTGTTTGATGTGCCTGATATGGTTAAGGGATAGAGTCATAGTTACTTGATTGCGAGATCCACATGATCAATCGATCCCCACAATTTTCTGTTATGTATTTATACATGTATGTACATGCTTGTCTTTTACGCAGGATTTTAGGTACCGAACATTGACTTCCTTGAATTATTAGGATGAGCATGCCCTATCGCAATGTCTCAATGGTAAGAGAGGTGAGATAACATACAGGTCAAATCCCAACCTAAGCTATTTATTGACCTAAAATAATGGACAAGCATCTTATTACTATCCTCTGAATTTGTTAAGGTGACATCATTCATGAACCCTTCCTTTGGGCTTGATTATTGTATTTTGGTTCAATCAATTTTTGTCGTGTTGCATGTCATTTGGTTTGATGTGGTTTTGGTGTTAAAATGGTTTGAGGAATTAATTAAGATTAATTATGAAATTAAAATAATTATTTCTTATAATTTAATATGAGATTATTAAATATAAGGATATTTAATTAATGAGAATTAATTAAATATGTATGGTTATTAAAAAGAATTAATTAAAAGTCTAATTATGGGAAATTAGGATTTAAATTAGATATTAAATCCAATTTGAAAATTAAATGCAAACTAAGGTAATTGATATTTACAATGTTGAGTTGCATATTTATTATATGCTAAAATAATAATAATTTTTATTTATTTTTTGATCGGTAAAAGGCCAAGGCCTGTATTTATATTGATAAAAAAAATTTACATAGATTTACATTCAGTGCGGGCACTGGTAGGAAAGAATGGAGAAGAAAACCTCCAGTCTTGCCTGGGACAAAAGTCCTGATTTCTAAGTACAAAGTTTTGTTTATGAGGTTATTTCCTCATTTACAGATATTTATGAGGGCATTCCCTCATTTACAAATAATTATAAGGGCATTCCCTTATTTACAGATTTTTAAAAGGGTATTCCCTTTTTATAGATGATTATGAAGGCATTCCTTCATTTATACAATTTACAAGGATTTAAGGCATACCCTTCCTTTCTGTTCCTTGAATGTGATTAGGTGGAGTATTCCTAATTGTTGTATATTAGACATCTTGATTGCTTGCTTTGAGACATTCTGTTGCTCCTTCATCGAACAATATATCTTGTTTTCATCACCTGTATCCTGCATCTCTAGTTCCTGCATACATCGATCCACTATAGAATACCATATATAATGCTATTTGTTTTGGTTAGTTGTGTGGAGGGAAAGTTTTAAATAGATCTTAATCATGTTCTCTTCTTTTTTTAACTCATTTTTAATGTGCCTATATGATGATTTAAGATCATTCTTTAGTCTAGGTCTAAAACTACCAAAAGCCCAAGCCATTTGTAAAAGAGAGGGGTGGAGATGAAAGTTCATATTCAGTGGTTTTTTATCTCACTTTATAGTAACATTGATCTATATTAGAAGCAGGTTTTCTGAATTAGACTTCTGCCCCTTTTTAGAGGGTTTACCTAATGAAGTAAATGTAATACTGTGAAGACAGGAAGTTATTTGTTACGTTATAATTTATCAGAGTACTTAGACCTTGTATATAGTAGTCAATTATTATCAATATATATATATATATATATATATATATATATATATATATATATATATATATATATATATATATATATAAATGAAAATTTACATTTTTGTATATGTATATATGTGATTTTAAGTATTTTCTATAAATATTTGCATATGAATATATGTATATATGTGTTTGAGCATGAATGTGTGAATGAGTACATGAATAAATTAACTAAGAGTACCCATATGCATGGTTATTCCAGAAATTGGAACAGCTTTGTCTATTGCAAAATAAAGGGGACTTAACTTAACCTCAGAGAACTTTTATTAAAACAAATACATCTATCAATAAGAATGGAGAGAGGAGGGAACACACAACCATAGTTTTATTCATTCATCGATAGAGAATCATAATCTACATTGAAATGTCTTCTTGGAAATGGAATATCTATGCTGATATTGAGTTCTGAATCAGTTTCCCAAATTCCAACCTGATCTTCCAGAATGAAAGAATTTATCCATTCTACTCCTTCTGGGAGTTTAACATGAAAGAAATTGTATAAAAAGTTTAAGTTTCTTCTGATAGTAGGAGTCCAAGCTACGTAGAGTTCCAGGTCATCAATTTGTAATACTGGATAAGCTGGTACAGGCCGGCCTCCTACCATTGAGATTTCATAAAAGCATGGTTTAGGTATAGTTAAATCCTCCCTAATGTTTTCCAAAACCTTATCTAAATCCCCCAAGTAGGAGTTTTTGAACAATCTTCTGCATAGGATCCCCAAAGGGATTTTGTCAGTGCCAGCAAAGAGGGTCGAGGCTAAGAATAGAGCAAGGATGTTAGAATTAACCCGATGCTTGTCCAGATTATTGATGCATTCTCTGCCTAAGATTCTCAATATCACCCTGATAACTAGATTGTGAGATGAAAGAGAAACATTTTTCATCCTCATTCCTGAAATTGGTGAGTCGAAGGCAATTTGAACCCTTGGGCCTTTGAGTTTAATGGGCATCGTCATTCTAGATTTAGGATTAAATAGCCCCCTCACCTAAATCAAATCCCTACAAGTCTTAATATAAGGTAATTTCAGGAGTTTGTTCATGTTATGTGGAGAGGAATCGATCCAAATTCTTTATGCTGGAAGTTTAAAATGAAAAGTCGTGAGCTTTTATCTTTATATCTAATTTTAATCTTTGATTAAATAGGTTGAGTGTGAATTAAAATTAGACTGACATGACAAATTAATCCCAAATATGCCTTTATTGGTAAAGGTTGAGATTTTCTAAATATGTTTGATATGAAAATCTACCCAAGGATAAAAAAACTATTTGCGTATGAATAGCTAAACATATAGATAAAAGCATTAAATTAACTGGGCTAATGTCAAGAACCAGGGCATATAGAAACTTATGCCATATGAGACAAAAAGACTAATAATTCACTGGGCTAATGTTAAGAACCAGGGCATTCTAATAATAAGGGGAGTCAAGGAGAAGTAAGCAACAGATATGGTAAGTAGCCTGTCTTCTTGCTGGTTATTTACATTTTGTCTTCTGGGCTGAAGGGTTTATAAATAGTAATAGTTAGTTAATTGTATGCATTAACCATCTTGCAACTCCTTTGATTCAAGGCTCTGTAAATCAAAGGAAATTTAGAACTGAATACCATGAGAAGCTAATATCTTGCCTATATAATACCACCATAGCTTATCTAACAAATTATGACTATTCTAAATAAAAGTAAAACATGAGCCTTGAGTCAAATGTTACTATAATAAGGCTATATTAATAACTGTCCATTGTTTGTCTATATTACATTTAAGATGGTATACTTCATATATACTTACATAAAGTGTTGAGTCCTAAAAACCGCCATCTACTGTACATAAATATCTACATAATATTCATGAAGTTTTGCCCAAGCTACTAACTGTATATACATATTCTTACCCCCTATTGCCTGTACAACTTGAAAGAAAAAAAACTTGTAATTTTCTCTACAATCTAAGCTATTTCTTTTTTGTATACCTTAGCATACGTCTAGCTGGTATCACCCTTTATCATGACCGTTATATGTTCCTCTTCTGGTTCAAATTTTTTCCTATAGCGAGTGCATCATTGAACCACAGGGGTCACAATATGTATCTTAAATGCTTCAATTTTATCCAATTCTACTGGGATTTCAAAACCCTTGTCTCTCCAGTAGGTGAGCTTCACTGCTGTCTCTACTTCTTTTTGAAGGATTTCATGATATAAATATTCCAAGTTTCTGCTCATTTCTAGCCAATGCACATCGAAACGGTCTTCATCCTTGAAGGTCAGCATAGGGATTTGTTGATTCTATGGAATATCTTCTATTTTGTCATTATCGGTGGTCATAGTCACCTTCGGATAAGCGATTGTGAGAAAATTATCTATACACAATATCATTTTTTCCAAGCCACCGAGATGGTCTAGATTGAAGATCTCATTAGCCAATTGAAATATTTCTTCTCTCTTCCTTCATGCATATACTAATAAGGCAATAAAAATACCAATAATTGCCCCATTGGTCCTAAAGGAGAAAGTGTTATCAAAATAATGGTCTCCTAAGGCCTTAACTATTTCTCTCCTTGCAGAATCCGTTAATGGGTTTAGTATTTGATTCCATCTTTCAGGCAATACAGGGCCTCTAAAAGCCATGGCCCTATTCTCCTTAACTACAAAGGTAATTAGTCTAGTTTCCATCTTATGAATCTTGGAGAGGAATGAGCAGGGTAACTCCCTTTCGATTATCCTGTAGTGTTTAAATGAACTCAAGGGTGGTTCTATAATGTTCAAGAAGAGATAATCAAGTACTCTTAAGGAATCTGCCAACGGAGCTCTTCTTGTTGAGTCCCCTTAATTGATTATGATGGGGTAAAGTGGAGAGGCTCTTGCGTGCAATCCTAGTAACCTATTCCACTCATTTATTTGGGCTGACAACATGGTTAGGAAGCCACCTGGAATAAGCCTAAGTTTATATAAATCTTCCTAATTTGGCCAAGAATCCTCTTTCTTACCCTCCATGCTCTGATATAGCCAGCTCCTTCTATCTATCTTGCATAGTTTATTATTTCATTAACCTATCAATCTACTGAATCCTACTTGAGTTAAACTAACCCTGAATACTCAAATCATTAAGTATGCGACTAGTTTGATTAATAAATAAACATTCCCACCTAGAGTTATAACTATAAGACCACTCTTCATAATTGGACTGACTCGTCACAAGCTAATCTAAAGTTTCTAAAAGATAGACCTAACCTTGTACTTGATTGAGGCCATGATTTTCTGATATCTTAACCCAAAATTATATCTCTATTAGAGAAGATATAGATCTAACTTACCGAAACTTTACTAGTAGTTGGTTTAATCTATCATGCTAGTGACTGAGGAATGATTACCACTATCAGGGGGTACACAATTATATGTGATGAGATCATGATAGCATCTGCACAGGGGAAACTGCTATTAAGAGCAAGGATCCCCCCTATTTATGATTCATGGCTTCTTACTGATATAATGGTGACAAGCTAACGAGTTTAAGTGTTTCGAGAACTAATTAAGATCCATGTTCATCTAACTCTTAAGGGTGTTCTTATTATTATAATAAAATATATCAGTACTCGGCTGTCCTCTAGAGCTATTGGTAACCTAATCATGCATTTTTAAGTCCAAATTGTACATTCCTTATCAGTTTTATCAAATGAGGAACTTGTTTTCCTATAAATCTATATCTAAGGGATGAATGACCGTAAGAGATTGGGGTATCGAGATAGACTATATGCTGGTGATATCCAATATGTGACTAAACCTTGACTATTGCTACAAAGGTGGTTAATGATCTACTATAGAGGTATGAGATGCTAGATCTACACTATATATATCTCTAACTGCATGAGGGTCTCCAGGATATAGCAGGGATAAAACTACCTAAGACATGGGAAAAGTTGCAGAGGATCTATCTAGAGCTTGGTTAAGATGCCTCTTAGGTAGTAAAGTAGTTTTGGCTTAGCTACCTCTCACCCAAAGGCTATGTAGGCTTAATTCGAGTCTATAAATTTTTCCCCCTCTGCTCCCCTATTTGCTAGGAGATCAGCCTCTACATTACCTTCTCTGTATATATGTTTAATTTCAACTTGAGGGATTTTATCCATGGTTAGAAGTAGTTCTTCTAATTTTGAATTGAGTTTCCAATTTGGCGTTTTCCTGGTTCTAATAGCATTTACTATAATTTTAGAATCTCCTTCTACTTCAATTTTTTTCAAGCCTAATTGATAGCAAATCTTGAGCCCTTCTAGGGCTGCTTCGCATTATGCCATATTATTGGTTGATGGCTTTATGGGTTTAGCATATTTAGCAATCACCTCTCCTTTCTAGTCATGAATAATCCCCCCTATCCTTGATATACTAGGGTTGCCCCTAGAGGCACCATCGAAGTTTAGTTTGCACCACCCTTCTTTTGGGACTAACCATTTGCAAGTGCTTCTGTCAACCTTAGTTTTGTTTCCTCCTCTACCATATAAAGGGGGTATTGCCAAGTTTGGCCATGTCCTTCTTAGGTTATTATCACATTTTTTGAATGATTTTTCATAATTATGATGATTACAGAGTCTATTATTAGTCACTTCTATAATTGATGCTTCTATTTTATTAGTTAGTGAATTTAAGTTTAGTTTTTGGTTTGTGAATATCCTTCTATTGCGCTCTTTCCAAATTTCCCATAGCACTATAGATGGAGCAATAACCTAGATATCTTTGTACAGACTATCCTTATTTGGTGAGGACCATGCTGTGAGAAAATTTAGTACATCCTTAGGCCTTGCAGAGTACCAATTTAAACACTTACTTAACCAGTTCCAGCATTCTTGAGAGAATTCACAGTTTAGTAATAAGTGATCAGTGTCTTCCTCTTGGAATTCACATAGCGGGCATCTAGATGGACCTTCGTACCTAACTTCTTAATTCTATCTACTGTTAAAATCTTCTTTTGTACAGCTACCCATAAAAAGTTTCCTGCCTTTGGAAGGCATACTTTGTTCCAGCATAGATTTAAGGGTATATCTATGGACTCCAGATTATGATCTCACAAGATTGATTTGTACCCATCTTTAACTTTATAGATTCCATCATTTGAACCTATCCAAATTAATTGATCCTCTCTATTTTTACATGAAATACTTCTTTTACTGAGGATATCCTTTAATTTGGCATTTTCATTAAAGCTACCAGGGTTAATCTCTATGTCCTTCCATAAGAGTTCCTTGCCTGGGGAAATATAGTCTTTAATATGGTTACCAATACTTGTTTTGCATTTATCCATAAACTCTTGAGAGAATCCTTCATTTTTTAAGGGGGGGTATCCTCCCCAAGAATCTTCCCAGAATAAGGCCTTGTTACCTGCTCCAATATCCCACGTGAGTAGGTTATTTATAACTCCTCCGGATTCTATAATAAAATTCCAAATACAGGAGCCTTTAGTGTGTGAATGAGCTCTAAAAATATTAATGGGATCCGCATAGGGTACATATTTATTTAGAAGAATAGTCACCCATTTTCTCATGTGGTTCTAATATATGTTCCAGACTAGTTTGGCACCTAGAGTTGTGTTCTGCCACTTAAGGTTCTTAATGCCAAGCCCTCCATGGGAGATTGGTTTATAGAGGTTATCCCACTTAATAATTGTTGTTTTCTTATCATCTGATGTTCCTTGCCAATAAAAATCCCTAAGTAGTTTATCTAAATTGGCTTTGATGATGCTAGGAAGTGGAAGAAGAGACATTTGATAAGTGGCTATCGCTAAGAACTGATTTAATCATCGTTGCTCGGCCAGCTTTGGTGAGCCATTTTCCTTTCCAACTTCCTTTCTTGTTTTTAATCTTAGATATTACTGTGTCCCATAGTTTTGAGCTCCAAACCCCTTTGTCTAGGGGGATTCCCAAATATTTTCAAGGGAACTGTTGCCTAAAAATTCCCTGTCATTCTTTTTCGGCAGTCAAGACATGCGGTCATGCAACAAACCATCAACGGTTTCGGTGGTGGAAGTTTGCAGTCATCGGTTAACATCATGCGACAGGCAATTTGTGGGGTCCCGTTTGAGATGATCAACGACTATCATGATTTCACAAAGAATCTGTCAAAGCCTTGCGAAATCGTGACAACCGTTGATCTTTCCCTCTTTGTAGTGCTTCAAAGCCTTGGTGGGTCTAGTGCCACGTATTTTGATGTGGAAGTTTCTCATTGGCCAGAGGTACTGACTTGTTCCAATCTGTCAGAGCGGGCCCAGCAGACTTCCCAGCTAGAGATCTATGGTTGTCACATGATCGCAAGGAATATTCCTTGTCTTTGCGATCATGCGCCCGCCGTTGATTTTATTCCATTGTCACACCTTTTTCAGGTGGGTCCTCATTCGTTGACATGCTTGTTTCTCATTTGTCCATGTGCTGAGTTGGATTATCTTTTAGTGGGACTAGATTTCTTAGACGTGTTAGTGGGGTACCAAAGGAAAAGAGATCTACAGTTCTCGTATGATCACAAGGAATATTCCTTGCCTTTGCAATCATGCGACCACCGTTGGATCAGAGTCTAAGTTGCAGTGGGACCGTGTCAAAGCTCACCGAGGTGTATCCTTACAGAGCAGTCAAGGATGAATAAGAGAATGACAGGTGGCAAGGTGGACCCAGTTTTGTGGTTTCAATCACGTAATCTCCAAGAAGAGCCGGGGTTAGTTAAAAAGTTAAGCAATTCAGCGGCAAAAGGAAAATTGAAACCTGGGGTAAATACCGAGTTAGTTTTGCAGTCAAGTGTCGAGCCCGGGTAAAGAAGAAGATCTGACGATCATACTTTAAAGTAAGATCAATTTTTGAATACTGACCGTCGATGGAAATTTCTGCGCCACCTGTGACCATTATATTAATTTTTTAAATTCAAATATCTCACAGTATCATATTTTGGCAGTTATGGCGAGCCCAAGTTGCAGGAAGGTAGATGGATCATGGCGGCCAGATTTTTGCAAGAATAAACATGAAGTGAACATGCAAACAAAAATGTATCTGATCTGCTGGGATATTTTCATGAACATTTATGGCTAGATTGGATTAAATTAGGGTTGGATATTTTATTGTAAACCTTGATGGCCCTAATTGAGATATTTTTGATTCCTGCCTGCATGCAAGGTTGTATATATTGTTTTTTTGGAGCTTTTGAGCTCAGAATTCACATTTTGTAAAAAGAGAAAGTCTTTTCTTGGAGAACTATCTATAGCATTTTTGCTCTCTGGTTTTTCACATCTTGTAAGTTCTCATTGATAATACAAATGTTGCAAATTATTTTGTGACATGTTTTTCCTGTCCTTATGCTTTCCTGTTTGGCTTATCTCTTATTGGATTGAAGTTTATGAATGCTTTTCAGTGATACTTAGTTTTCCTGATCCCTTTTACTTTCAGCCTATATGTGCACTACTATGTTTGATTTGATCTGAGTGAGGTTGTGGGTATCCTTCAGCCCCTGTCATTCTATCTCATTCCTGTGTCTTTTTGCTGAAGAGAATGTTTGCTTGCAGGTCATAATTTGTGTCTAATTTTTAGGCCCTCTAATGAAATACTCATGCAAGCCTATTCAGTAAACTGTGATCTCCTAGACCTAAGTCTATCACTGGTTTCATTCCTCTATATTGAGATCCAAACCCTAGTTTCGGTGCATCACCTAGTAGGTAGATTCGCTTCATGTCATTTCCCTTTCATGCATTGCTTCTAACCCTTTCCCCTCAAAGTTTATTTTCCTGTTAAGAGCAAATCAGGGTGATTATCCAAGAGGAACCAGCCTAGAATCTGGAGGTCTCATCTCAGTTAGCAAAAGGTCCCACAACCTTGAGATGATTCCCATGTTATACTAGATTATCAAGACTACAAGAGCTTGAGATCAGAGGTGCAAATTCAGTGTATAACAGGAACTTACCAATCTTATATCCTAAAATGTTACAAATCTATCTCTCCTTAGATGGATGGGTGTTGACGAAAAAGATTTCTAATTTATTGGGGTTGACACTTTGGCCTGAGGCCTTCATATAGACATTCAAGATTGTTTTGAAGGCCTTTGCTTCTTTTACTTCGCATGCCCCTGGCAATATTGTATCATCTGCAAACTGCTGGTGGGTTATACTGGAAACATTGTTAGTTACTTTAACTCCCATAATTTTACCTTCCCAATGAGCCTTAGTAATGGATCTTCCCAAAGCTTCTGCCATGATCACATATAGGAAGGGTGAGAGTGGATCACCTTGTCTGATACCTCGAGAGATTTCAAAGAAACCTTCAAGAGAGTCATTTATTAAGAGATAAATCTTGGGAGTAGAGATGCAATTATAGATCAAGTTTATCCATTTCTTAGAAAAACCAAATGCCTCTAGGCATTTACAGAGGAATCTCCAATCTACCTTATCATACACCTTCTGAATATCTATTTTGATGAGCATACAAGACTCTTTATTATATTGTGTTGTATGCACTATTTCCTGGGCTATAATAATTCCATCCAGAATTGATCGATTAGGGACAAAGTCTGTCTGTTCTTCTGAGATAATAGATGGGAGGAAGGTTTTGAGCCTATTCGCTAGACATTTAGAGAGTATTTTATAGATTGAGTTACATAGAGAGATTGGGAGAAAGTCCCCTGGCTCTAGGCTATCAGGTTACTTTGGGATAAGGGAAAAGAAGGTATTGTTAATTTCAGTTAGCAGTGTGCCTGAGTTTCTGGTAGCTTCTACCACTTTCCAGAGATCCTCACTAAGAAAATGCCACCATTTTTGGAAGAAGCCAGCTTGAAAGCCGTCTGGCCCAGGTGCTTTCTCAGGGTGAAGCTGAAATAAAGTTGTTTTGACCTCTTCTATCAATAATTTTTTGTTGATCCATTTATTATCTACTTCATAGATTAATTTGGGGATTAATTTTAATAATTCTTTTTGAGCCTCTAAATCGGAGAAATCATGATTGTTGAGAAGCTTTTGATAGTAATCAACAAGTTGATCTGCTATATGTCTCGGGTCTTCAATCACTTTACCATTTGGGTCTTTGAGTTTTGTAATTCTATTAACGCTTCTTCTAATGTTAGTGTTGTTATGGAAAAATTTGGTATTGTTGTCACCTTCTTTAAGCCATATTTCTCTAGATTTTTGTTTCCAAAAGATCTCTTCCTTAGTTAAGATTTCCGCATGTTTAGTCATGAGTTCTTTTTCCTTAATGTATGATGATTCATTCATCCCTTTCTTAATGAGCATTTCATTTAAGTCATTTAGCTCTGATTCTATTTTTATTTTTAGTTCAAAAATATTATTAAATTTTTCTCTATTCCATTCCAAGATCTTATGTTTAATAATTTTGAGTTTAGCTACTAGGCAGTACATCCTAGAACCTGACACCTTAATCTGTTTCCACCATTTTTCCAGAAGTTGCATGAATTCCTCGTCCTGAAACCACATGAGTTCTAGTTTAAATGGATTTCTAGGTGGTTTGAAATTCTCTGTAATAGTTAATCTAACTGGGAAATGATCTGATCCTGATTTATTAAGTATTTCCATGTATGTAAGAAAGTCAAAATTCCCCAAATCTCCGCTAATGAAGAATCTATCCAATCTTTTAGCAATATGACTAAAATTGGATCTCCGATTGTTCCATGTGAACACCCCATTATTAGGGATGATATATGTTAAATTATTCTCACTGACCCAAAGTCTAAAGTCCTTTTGTGATTGTGAAACAAATCGCGAGCCCCTAGATTTTTCTTTAATGTCTAGGATTGCATTAAAGTCTCCTCTTATTATATGAATATCATCAACATTGTTGGCTAGGTGGATATGTATGTCTTGCCATAATTTCCTTTTATCCAAATTTGGGACTGGTCCATATACATTAATAAGCTTGAATTTTAACTTGGTTTTTAAGCTAGTGACTATTAGCAGTAACCAATTATCAAATTTTGAAACTCCCTCTATCTTAACTTTCCTAGGGTCCCATATAGCTACTAACCCCCCAGAGGCTCCTTCCGTGAAGACTATCTTTGACTTCCAGATGCCTAATCTATGACTAAATTTTAGACCTTCCTGGTTAAGTTTAGTTTCCTGGAGTAATATTATTTCAGATTCAAATAAATTTAGATAACGTTTAATTAATGTTTGTTTGTTAGGGGCATTAAGGCCCCTAATATTCCATGTAGTTACTCTCATTGCTAAAATAATAATTATTAATTAAAATATTATTAAGTGATTTACTTGTGCATTCAATTTAATAAATTAGGAATTTCATATTAAGTTGAGTTAAAGTTGTTAATTGGAAAGACTACATGAAATTAAGTTGATAGGCTTTTTTTTATTGTGGGCATCGCCCACCGAAAAAGTGTCTGATACAGAAAAATTCTCGTTAGTCGAAAATTGTTTTTTCATCACCAAGAATGTATTGGGTAGAACGACCTTCACATGTTGCCAAATATAATTTCAGCAATGGTAATTGCAGTTGAGGTATTGGGATGCAAAATTTCTGATGAGTAAATTCTTCCAGCCCACCGACCAGGTAATAATCACTAATTGTAGCAAGAAACCTAATCCCTCCTCAACCTCCTCCTCAGTTGTCATGATCAAACACTAATTTTATACTATTGCTTCCTACCATGAATATCATGTGATTGAAATGAGAGCCTCCTATAGCCATCACCGCCTCAGGAGCACCGAAGAAAGCACTAATTTGGCACTCCATAATCCGATTAAAGAAGTCACCAATGCATCCATCTCTTATTGTTATGTGTGGATTCTCTCCTTTCGCGGCACTGGGCGGGGGTGGAGTTTGAAGAGGGTTTTCCATTTCTTTGATGAAACCCCCATGATAGTGTGCACATTTGACCTCTTCCCTTGTTCCCAGTAGGGGCATCACCATTGTATTACACTGGAGGCACAAGTATCTTTTCCTTTCTCCTCCCTCGTCTTCCATTCCCTCGTCCTATAAAACCCCCCCAAATTCAAACACTTGCTCAAATTTCTCAATTCATTCGTTCTATGTTCTGATATCAATGTTTTCTTATCTTGAAAGGTACCATAAGTCAGACACGTTGTGGAGGATGGATAATTATTTTATTTATGAAAGGGAAAAATGATGCCCTTGCTTTGATGATCATGTGAACCAATTTGCACAAGTTGCACGTAAAGTTTTGATTTTTGATGTAGATTTTCCTAAATATTATTCGGGTAAATATATCTGGACACATCTGTGTGGTATTTTTTCTTTTCCAATTTTTCAATTAAGAGGCAGATATTTGATTTCATTTAATGTATTTATTTTTTGTTTGAACTTTCTGTGCAAATTTACTTCCGCATAAGATATTTTTTGGTTTGAGATTTTTATACAATTGATAAGTTGTTCGAGGGTATTTGAAGTCATATAATTTGTGTTTGTGATCAGTGCAAACCTAATCTATCTTGAAAGGCATAGACATTCAAACATTAGTTTATGAGCATATTCCTAACATATAGAGAAAACTATTTGCAAAGACACTCAAATAGAGCTTAAATGGGAGCACCCTGTCACCGTTTGATTTTCTCTCACTTTAGGGATGTGGGTGTGCTCTCTAAACACATGGAGCATGTCCCTAATGCTTTTTAGGATGGATTAGGATTGATTAGATACCATAAGAACCCCATAGTGGCACAAAATAGGTATAGAAACTTGATTTTCCCCTAAGGCCTCGAGGATCTAAATGATGTTGAAATGAAGATTTGATGCAAGGATGATTATGCTAGATAGATTTTAGACCAAATAGAGATGTGATATGATGAAAGAATCTATGAAAAACAATAAATAAAAACTAAGATTCATCCATTATTCTAAGCTAAGATGTGTTAGAAAGCTTGAGAAATAATGAAATCTAACAATTAGGATTGATTATGCTAAAGTTGGAACTAAATTAGCATGATAACAATGCACGAAGATGAAAAACTAAGCTAATACTTTGCTCTTGGAAGGAGGAGTATTTATAGGATTTGGGAAGGGCTTGGGTTAGGAGGAAGACTCAGGGTAAGATTCAGGGTTTGGGGTAGAGTTAGGGGTAAGGTTTGGGGTAAGGTAAGGTTTACCTTGGGTTAGGGTTGCTCACACATGTGTGAGAAACACTAGGGAAGTGTGAAAGGGGAACAAGGGTGGAAGAAGAGACATGGGTCTCTTTATGAGGTTGTAAGAAGCCTTAAAGAGGGTGTAAGAGGCTTAAATGAGTGTGTAAGGCTCATTAAGGGAAGGGTTTGACCAAGAGTCAAAGAGGACTTGGATTAGGCTAAGAAATGTAGGAAACATCTCCTAAATAGGTTTATGGAAGATTGGAAGGGCTTAGGAAAGGTTAGAAGATTCTAGGCTTTTGAGGCTTTAAATAAATATAAAATTTATTTAGGGAATGTGACATCATTTATTGAATATTGATTCAATAAAGAGAGGAAAATCATTTAAATTTGATTTAAATGCCTTGGGGAGAGATTCTATAATTAAAGATGCATAATTAAAATAAAGGGATTTAACGGCATAAAAATATATTAATTAATTAATTAGTAAATGATGATGTCATCAAAGGTTTGTAGAAAAATAAAAATACTTTTATTTTCTAATGGATTTTTAGGTGTCTACATTTTGCCCCTCTTTGATGTGATGTTGCAAGTGGTGTGGCATCAAAGACAAGAAAATAAGATGCCCCAGGCTAGAATTTAGAGGAATAAGAGGTTGTGCCCCCTCAAGAAAACAATGCAAGGAGGAAACTTTGTGGAATTTTCTCGAAAGGAAACAAAAGGAGAAGGAGGAGGAAGGAGGGGGAATAAATAGACAACCTTCCAAGAGAAAAGATGCAGGGATGCAATATAATTGTGAGATGTAGGATGCAACTCTATGAAAAGATGAAAGATTAATCTATATGATGTTGGATGGGGGATTTAGGGAGCTCCATGCTTTGGATATTTTTGAGAGCACAACCTAGTTTGATATAACAATGCTAGAGACCTGCCAAGGTTATGAAAGAACACAAGACCTTGTCATCAGCATTGCATAGGACTGACACAAAAAGACAAGCACGCAAAGGGTTGCCCCAGCATCACACATGAAACCCAGAGGAGGCATGGTGGAAATGATGCTAGAGAAACCACAAACACATGACTGACTCACAAGTAGAAGAAAAACATCAAAAGACCTTGCCCCAGGTTGTCCTCATTCGCAGCACACCATGATATAAAGCATCATGGTGACTTTGAGTAGAGAACAATGAGAAGCCGTGAAAAATTAACAAGATCTAAAGGACAAAATCCAAGACCAAAATGATAACTCCAAAAGACATCCTTTGCCAAGGAAAGAGTTTGATGGGCTGATTGATGGGGGAGATTAGGTCTGAACATGGTGAAGGATACATCGTCATGGACCTGGTTTGATTGATTAGGTCAGACAAAATAGAAGGACACATTTGTGTAGGCCCATGATAAGGCTTAGTCTAGACAATATAGAAGGATACATCTATGTGGACCCATGCTGATGGGGAGAATGTTGTGTTGCTGATTGGCAAATGATGTGGTTCAAAGATAGTCATGATGATCAAGGATAGTTGACAATTGATGTTGTTGAAGTGCAAGGATGGGTGGGACAAGATATCTGATCAAATGCTACTACAGGACTGATGAGGATATGTACAATAGGATAGGACACTATGTACAAAGGACGAGGAGATATGTACAAGAGAGCTCAAAAGATAAGCAAAGATCTAGAGGACCAAATGAAATAACAAGTATCTCACACACCTTTTGCCATAGGTAGGATGATTGATTGAATCAATGGTGGGAAGAGTTGGTCTGAACGTGAGGAAGGATACATCATCACAGACCTGGTGTGATTGGTGGGAGATTACAAAGTGTCAGGGATGAGTTTCTACTTCCTGATGTGGGATTAGATAGGATAGGATTGGATTTTGATTGGTCAACCTAAGATAGACAAATGATCTTTGAAAGACAGGATTTTTTCCAGTGCATGCCAATCTCTTTCTTGAGATGAAGAGGCCTACAAAGACAAGTACAAGATTCCCTAGACAAAGTTTATGCCAAAAGGTAGCAATGGGATTGATTCTAATTTAGGTTAAGGATTTGAGCAACTCAAAGGATTGGCATGAAGCATATGGTAGATGACCAAATAAGGGCTCCTATGACAAGAGACAGGTAAGACTCTTGAACCTCAAAAGGACCAAGGGATGATTTTTGAAGCACTTAGCTGGATTGGTCATGACGACCCAAGGGCTTACTGATGCAAAGGATGGGACCAAAAGACACATATGTAAAAATGAGCTTAGGTGGAGACACAACTGATGCTATGGTACAAGACTCAGGATAGGATGTACAAGGGGTCTAGGGATGAAGACAAAGCTCCAAAGATATGCAAGATGATGCCCTAGTTGGGTGGGAAAGCTAGGATGGACTGATGGTAGACAAGAAGATGATGGATGATGTGTTCTAAAATGACATGGATTTGGGAAGGACACATCCAATGATGATGATTGGATTGAGATCAAGGCTTGCTACAAGACTAAGGATTTGGATTGGATAGTTTGGCTTGATCTTGGATGTTGGATTTTGAGGAGCATAGAGGATGTGGATAAGATCGGTAGATGTTGGAAGATTGCTAGCAATTTTTTGATATGGATGAATGGCATTGGATTGCATGGGGGTAGCCTATGGCTAGATACCAATGACAAGGGAAGATACCAAGTGATGGCAAGATGGAGGAAATGCTTGAGGGATTAATGTTGGAGGAAAATGTTGAGGGATGAATGCTAGAAGGAAATGTTGAGGGATGAATGCTTGGGATTTGGATGGAGGAAGATTTAGATTTGGATGGAAGAACTGCTAGGAGATTTAGATAGAGGAACTGTTGGGATATTTGGATGGAGGAACTTCTGGGAGATTTGGATTTGGAGGAATGCTAAGGTATTTGGATAGACAAATGCTGAGGAATTGGATAGATGAATTCTTGGGGAGATGGATGGGGAGATTTGGAAGATAAGGATTTGGATAGGTCTCCAAGGAATTTTTCACCAGCGAATAAGATGCCCCCTACTTAGGATAATTCATGTTTTTCAGAGGTTTGTAGAATGGGGTGTGATTTGGATGGAAGATATGTTGATAATAGGATGAGGAATGTAGATGGAAGCTAGGATGAATGGATTGGATAGAGGATAGGTGGTTGAAAGATGTGATGGATGCCAAAAAGGTGCCCTAAAGCATGTATACATGGTGGTCTCTATTTTTTCATCAAGATCCAAAGGAGGATGAAGGAAGTGAGAGACAAATGGGATGGAAGAGATGATGGATTGGATGTCAGAGAAGGGAATGGCCCCCAATTATAGAAAGGAACTGGGGGGAGCCTATGCATGACGCTTGTTTTTTAGGTTTTCATCATGGTACTTGTCCAAGGTGCTTGAATTGCCAAGTTTTCACCATAGGACGAATGTTTTTTTATTTTCTTTTCTTTTTTGAATATTTTTCTCTGATTTTTCCAATTTTTATGGATTTTTTTGATTTTCTATTGACTTTGTGTTGATCTTCTGATTTTGTTGGTGACTTTCTGGTGATCTTCTGATTTGTTGGTGACATTCTAGTGATCTTTTGATTTGTTGTTGAGCTTGTGCTGACCTTTTACTGATATTCTGATTTGTCTGGATGTTGGTACAACTTTGTTAGGATGGATGGATTATGCAAAGGCATGGATGGGATGGGGTAGATGGGAGATATGGTGGTAGAAATTGTTTGGATGGAAAGATGGAAAGTGATCATAATGGGTGGATGTTGTCAGGACCAACATTGGCACATGTTGCGAGGAAGATGGATGAAAAGGATGGGACTTGGAAGATAGATGTTGATCTGATGGAGGATTTGTGCTAGGATATTTTGGGACATAGGGACCCAAAATGGATTTAGGAGATGGAGCAGAGGAATGAGTAGCTGGCGGATTAGCAACTTTGGATTTCACTGTGGATATTTCTGTTGGATGCGTTACATCTTTTTGCTTTGGGATCCACATCATCTTCGCTTTAGCTTTGGTGGGCCTTTGTGGCCATTGGTATGCATTAGTTTTGTTTTTTTCTTTGTTGGGCCTTTGTGGCCATTCAGATGCATTGGATTTGGCTATTGCTTTGCTGGGCCTTTGTGGCCATTCAGATGCATTGGATTTGGCTATTGCTTTGTTGGGCCTTTCTGGCCATAGGGATGCTTTAGATTTTGCTTTTACTTGGCTGGGCCTTTGTGGCCATAGGGATGCTTTAGATTGTTGGATTGGATTTTGCTTTGGTTGAGCATGTTGTTTAGACTGAACATGACAATCTTTAAATCTTTGTGGATATTTCCCTTTATGCATTCTTGACATGGAATCTAAATTGTGAGGAGCATTGGAAGGAATATGAGGAGATGTGCAGGATGGAGGAAATATGGATGGAGAGATGAAAGGAGATTGACAAATAGGATATGTGGGAATGTGCCTTTGTTGATCCTGACTAGGGATGTTTGGATTTTGGATGAAGGACTGAGTAGGATAAGATGGGGGATGATATTTGGGATGTAAGGCCCCAAAATGGATTTGGTATGTGTTGGATATGTGCTGGAAGACTTTGGGACATAGGGACCCAAAATGGATTTGGAGGATGAAGGAGGAATGTGATAGGTTGTCCTCGGTTGTAATGATGGGGGAGGAGGAATGGCGTTGTATGCTTTGGAGGGGTGATGGGAAGATGAAATGATGGTTTTGGATATGTGCTTGAATTTAGGTTTAGTTGAACCAACATTTCTGGAGGAAGTGCCTTCTTCAAATGTGTGACCAATGCCACATGATTTTGCATGTTTCTTATCCTGGACGGGCTCTACATTTCCTTGTTCATGAGCGCCTAGGCCTTTGCCTTGATAATTCCATTTCTTGAGCATTTCATCCAAACAAGGATATTTCTGACTTGGGGAATATGATAAACATCCAGTTTTTGGTTCCATCATGGAAGACATGTAACTTATTGCTTCTCCTTAAAGTGGGCTGCCTTTGACAAATGTAAGTGGACCAAGAGGATAGAGTGATGGTAGTGAGATAGTCTGAATTGGAGGATCCTCAAGTGGAGAGGATAGGATGATGGGATTTTGACTGGGATTGGGAGATGGAAATGGATCTTTAGATGGAGGAATTGGGATGATAGGATCTTGGGTTGGAAGAATTGGGATTGTTGGATCTTGGATTGGATGAATTGGGATGATAGGATCTAGGATTGGGGATGATGGAAGCAATAGAATGTGCAATAGAGGAAGTGAAGGGATTGGATCTTGATTTTCTTCGATGGGTACTTCAACATGATTTTGAAAAAGATCTAGACATGATGGGATTTGTATGGATAGAGTGATGGGGGATGTATGGATGGATTCTTCAAATGGAGTGGGTGGAAGGATGGGAGATTCTGTAATTGTGATGGCAGTAAAAAGGGTGAACTCTTCAGATAGTTTGGATGAAAGGGTGGGAGATTCTACAACTGTGATTTTTGGAAGAAGGAAGAACTCTTCAGATAGTGTGGATGAAAGGATGGAAGATTCTATGACTGTGATGGAAGGAAGAAGGGTGAGCTCGTGGGGCTTTTTGGATGTGCTTTGGATAATGCTCAGATGAGGAGAAGTGGATGGAGATTTGGTGAAGTCAATGCATAGGAATGACTCAGTGATGTTGGGAGATGGAAGAGGATCAATGAGTGGGATATATGGAAGAAGTATAATGGATGGGGGAGGTTGATGGGGCTCATCAATGATGGCTCTACATGAAGGATTGAGATGGAATGTCTCATCAACTATAGGAGTGGGATTTTTTGTTGGCTTATTTGTGAAACTCCTTGGAGACTTACGGATTGGAGGAGGTGATGGAATAGAATGTGTAGAAGATGGGGAGCTAGGATAGTTCACACATGGAGGTGGAGTAGAAGATTGTGAAATTACTTGGGGGAATGATGGTGTAGATGAGGAATTGGAAGATGGCATGACTAGATAGTTCACATAGGTAGGTTTAGAGGAAGCTTGAGAGTTGAATTGGCTATTTGGTGAGGTAGGAATGATGGATTGAGGTACGAGATATGAAGTGGATTGAAGGATGCATCCTTTTTTTGAAAGGAGATTTGCAGAAATGTAGGCAAGGGTGGAAGATGCTAGATTTGAATAGGATATAGCAGATGGTGAATCTAGATAGGATGGGAGATCAGGGTAATGGATTATAAGACTAGGATTTTCATTTTGAAACTATGTTGGAGGATAAGCAGATGGAGGATTTGGATAAAGGATGGGAAGACTAGGATTTTGGTTTTGAAAGTGATTTGGAGGATGAGTGGATGGAGGTTTTAGATAAGGGAAGTAGCGTGAAGTGTTTCTATAGGATGATGGTGATTGGGATATGACCATAGAAGGAGATGGAGGTATGAAGGATTCATATGGAGGATATGTAGGTTTAAGATAGGAAGAAGTCATGGATGGATAGGATAATGATTTTCCCTTGCCAAGGACATAAAAGGGAGTGCTAGCAGATAAGTGTGAAGGTATGATAGGATAGTTTAGAGGAATTATTGGATGCTGGAAGGTGTTTGGAGAAAGCTTGCTAAGATTTTCAAAATACGCATTATGATCTACAAGGCTTTCATCATCATTGGGATAGGATGGAGTGGGAGAATAGAAGTGACAACAAAACTCATCACAATAGATTTGAGACATGCTGACTTGCAAATGAGTTGGATAGGGATGAAGGATGAAGATGGATTGGAAGACTAAGGCTTAGATTGGGATGACTGACAAGATCAAACTAGGATGACAGGTTTTTTCAAGCTTGGATGACTTCTGGATTTGAAGGATTTGACTAAATGCAACAAGGATTAATTGTAGACCTCTTCGCTTTGTGTTTTTTCAACAGATGTTTTGCATCGAGTCTGAAACTTTGAAAAAAACATAAAGCAGAACTACCTAAGGAAAGGTGAGTATTAAAATCCTTGCCCATAGCTTGATACCCCTAAAAGGGGATACATATAGTGAGTATCTTTAGGTGATCCGGTAAACCCCTTGGATCGGTCATTGCACAAGGATTCTAATACCTTCAGATGTAGATAGGGTGGCCTCTGCTTTAACAGGTTTGTAGTTGTTCTGTGGAGTCCTCCCAATTGGTTTGTACATGCATGACTCACTTAAGAGCCTAGTTGACCATGCTGAAATCATAGGGATTATTCACCTACCCCGAGCTACCATCAACACACATCGCCTGAGCTTGAGGGGATGTACAATAGAGTTTTCTTAGTGCTTTATTTCTATACTGGTCGGGGAAGGTACCGGTTTGATCTTGTTCTCCAGAGAGGAAGTGCTTTTCTCCCCAAATAGGCCTCTCTAAAAATAAAATAGGAGAACTTATCTGAGTTCAAGTGTTTTGCATTACTTAGATTAACAAGGATTTGAAGAAATGGGAAACTCCTAGATGCACATCATGAAGATTATTTTCCCTATTTGATTTTAAGTGATTGAATTGAAATTTTGCAAACACAGATGTTTAAGGCTTTGATTTGTTCTTTCCTCTTTGAAAAACAAGAACTTTGAGTGATTGCAATTTCTTTGCTTCGGTATTCAACATTGAGTTTGCGTGTTTTAGGAACTTTGAAATGAACTAAATTTTGAAAGATGAGGAAATATAGATGTTTTTCATTCACTTTTTAAATCACTCATGAGTGTGTTTGATTTGGACTCAAAGTAAAAATGATTCCTTTGGACCTTTGGTTTTTCATTCAAGATTTTGTGTGTTAGTTCATATGTTTTATACCCAAAATGAGATTCCTAGATTTGGTTTGATGCATGAAACTTTGAAAATAATTCAAGAATTTGTGACATGAAGTTTGTTTTAACCAAGCATAAAGCACTTAGGATGATTTAGAAACACTTAGAAATGATAAGGACTATTTAGGAACCCTTTAGGAATGAAGTGCAGATTTGCTCCTAGATTGAGTAATACATGAAAGAACTTTGAAATTTTGCAAAAGGACTTAAATCCAACTTAGCAAAAAGCATTTGATTTGGATTTAGGAAAACTTATAATGCATTTAGGACTTATTTGGATCCAATTAGGAATTATATGTCAATTTCTAGTCCTTTTTATACACCAAAAAAGGTAGTGTTCCTCATTTGCATGAATGCATCCTAAAACCCTAGATTTGAAAGTTTGAGGTTCTTTTTAGCCAAATAAGAAACATTAGAGATGATTTTGATTTCTTTAGGACCAAATGGAAATAATTTGAGTTGGTTAGGATTGTTTAGGAAATGATTAGGAACAACTAGGAAAGATTTGCAGATTCTTTGATTTAATGCATTCAAGAGTGTGTTTAGTGTTTGTTTTAAGCAACCAAATGAAGTTTTTGAAGTTCCTAATTGATCAAAAAAGTTGATGAGACTTAAGGCCTTAATTTTTTAGTGATTTTGATGCCTCCCAAGTCTACCTATAGAAGATGGTGTTAAAAACTTGAAAAATAGAGTCAAAAGGGCCCTAGAAACCTTTAGAAACCCCAAAAATCTAACTTTTCCTTGGCCTGAGGCCTTAAAAGACCCCCCTATTTCCAATATGAGTAAATAGGGAAGATTATTCTAAGTAATTTAATCATATGAGTATTGGTTAGGGCCAGTATGAGTAAGGATGCTCTGCAGTACGAGCAAACAGGGCCAGTGGGCTAAAAATAAGCCAAAAAGGCCTAGAAAGTTCCCATACAAGTGATGGGTGGTCCTAGTATGATTCAAGGTCCTTTATCATATGAGAAAATATCCTATGGATTTTACTCATATGATTATTCACCTATAACAAGATGATTTTTCTAAAAACATGAGTTTTTTGCTTGGAAAACCCTAAAAAATGCAATTTTGAAGGCGTGTAGGATCCCACCAGGCGTGCCAAAATGTGATCAGTGCAAACCTAATCTATCTTGAAAGGAATATAAATTCAAAAATTATTTTATGAGCATATTCCTAACTTATAGAGAAAATAATTTGCAAAGACACTCAGATAGAACTTAAACAGGAGCACCATGTCACCATTTGATTTGCTCTCGCTTTAGGGATGTGGGTGTGATCTCTAAACACATGGATCATGTCCCTAATTCTTTTTATGATGGATTGGGATTGATTAGATACCACAATAACCCCATAGTGGCACAAAATAGGTATAGAACACCTGATTTTCCCCTAAGGCCTCAAGGATCCAAATGATGTTGAAATGAAGATTTGATGCAAGGATGATTATGCTAGATAGATTTTAGACCAAATAGAGATGTGATATGATGAAAGAATCTATGAAAAACAATAAATGACAATTAAGATTCATCCATTATTCTAAGCTAAGATGTGTTAGAAAGCTTGAAAAATAATGAAATCTAACAATTAGGATTGATTATGCTAAAGCTGGAACTAAATTAGTATGATAACAATGCATGAAGATGAAAAACTAAGCTAATAATTTTCTCTTGGAAGGAGGAGTATTTGTAGGATTTGGGAAGGGCTTGGGTTAGGAGGAAGACTCAGGGTCAGAGTCAGGGTTTGGGGTAGAGTTAGGGGTAAGGTTTGGGGTAAGGTAAGGTTTACCTTGGGTTATCATTGCTCACACATGTGTGAGAAACACTAGGGAAGTGTGAAAGGGGAACAAGGGTGGAAGAAGAGACATGGGTCTCTTTATGAGGTTGTAAGAAGCCTTAAAGAGGGTGTAAGAGGCTTAAATGAGTGTGTAAGGCTCATTGAGGGAAGGGTTTGACCAAGAGTCAAAGAGGACTTGAATTAGGCTAAGAAATGTAGGAAACATCTCCAAAATAGGTTTATGGAAGATTGGAAGGGTTTAGGAAAGGTTAGAAGATTCTAGGCTTTTGAGGCTTTAAATAAATATAAAATTTATTTAGGGAATGTGACAACATTTATTGAATATTGATTCAATAAAGAGAGGAAAATCATTTAAATTTGATTTAAATGCTTCGGGGAGAGATTCTTTAATTAAAGATGCTTAATTAAAATAAAGGGATTTAATGGCATAAAAATATATTAATTAATTAATTAGTAAATGATGATGTCATCAGGGGTTTTTAGAAAAATAAAAATACTTTTATTTTCTAATGGATTTTTAGGTATATATAGTGTTATATTTCATTTTGAAAGGTGGTAATTGAGTTTAATTTTCTTCCATTAATATGTTCATACAATTGCCAATTGTATTTGCTTGAAAGGTTTTAAAGCTTTTTCAACAAACCAATTTTTAATGTCCTCTAAACATTGTATTCAACGAGTTAACATTTTTTTAAGGCATTTTTCCAAATAGATGGTGTGCCATGTGTTAATATGTTTTAGAACAACAAAGAGGGGGGGTGAATCAGTTGTTCTTAGGTCCAGATGTATAAAACAAACTTTAAAACTCTTCAACAAATCAGGTCCAATAATCAATAGCTACTCGGTTATTACCGATTGCATAATAGAAACATATAACAGTGCAGTCCACTATCCAATAGTATCTAACTTGTAAAACATAGAAATGTTCAAACCAAAACATTCACACAAGTATAAACACTAGGATTTATAGTGGAAACCCAATTTGGGAAAAACCACTTTGTAACATGTTACTATTATTTTCACTCTTTTGAAGTCAGCTCTGTGAAAAGCCAACCCTTTCAAAGGTTACAAACACACTGTCACGTGTGACCTGGTTAAAGGATTTAAACCACTCTGTTAAAAGTGTGCCTTGCTATAGGACTTACATACACTCCATTAGAATGCAACCTTGTTCAAAGGATTTATACAAATGATTGTTAGGTCAACCTCTGTTAAAAGGATTTTGACTGATACAATAGTTAGAAAGTAATAGTAGTATTGATCTAAAAAACATACAACTCACTTTGCAAATATCAGATCAAATTCCATACACATATGCTGGCTTACTAAATGTGAATCTTTACCATCTCCATCATTGATCTGCTCAGAAATCCCTTCAAGCAATCACAACACTTCTCCTTCAGCCTTTTCTACTTATACAGTCAATAACATCAACAATACTTCCAGCATCCTCTCTCTATTTTCAACCTCATGCTTAGGTTCCTTAATACTTCCTCAATTAGGTCAATACATCTTTTGCCACTTAATCTCCTTCGTAGATCTTAGGGTTAGGCCAGATTCATCGAATCCTTCCAACTTTATGTTCTTTGGCTATCCTTCTAGAAATATCTCAAATCTCTTAATAGATTTACAATAAAATGTTTTATAGTGCATTAAATGCTTTTGTACAATCAATAAATAAAGTAAACATGTTTTACATAATCCAAGAATTCAACTATGTTGGCTGAAAATCTGAATTCTTCCTCAAATGTAAATTACTGATGCTCGGTCAATACACTATTAAACTCCTCGGTCTTCATTAGAAAGCTCGGTCACCTCAAAAACTATTTCCTCAGCTAATACTATCTTGCTTGGCAATTAACTGATGTTCAGTCAACACTAAATTTTCTCAGCATATACTAGCTCGGTCAACACTCACATCACTCAGCTTAAACTAGATTTCTTCACTTTTGCTCCGTTAAGCCTACCAATTTAGTCTTCATCCTTACTTAGATAAACAATGCATTATCTTATCATTGTGCCACATAATCAAGTACACATTGAAGTATCAAGATAACTCAACCTTTCCTTAGGTGCTATTGTTACCAACCTTGCCTATCCCCTTCACAACAATCAAATAGATATAGTACTTTCTTAAATAGCAATAGTCTTACCAGTTAAGGTTTGACATCAATGACAATACAACAATTGCTTCAATTATAGTTTCCAACAATCTCCCTATTTTGCATTGATGGCAACACCATATGAATAACACATGGATTACCAACCAATCCAAAACTTATATGTCCATTAGAGATATTTATAATATCCTTAGCTTCATTTTGATACAAAATCAATTAGCCATGCTTGTATGACCATCCACTGAATCTCTCCCTCTTACTTGATCTTCCATGAAATCTCACCATGTGTATTCATCTATGATCATCTCCCTCTTTGACAAAAATGCCAAAGCAACAGCAAAAATATACATCCTGTAGATGTAGATATCATCTTTTCAGTTCAATAACAGTATTTCTCCCTCTATCATCTTTTCTTATGACTAATTCTTGGCTTTTCTCTACTTTTCACAACTCTAGGCTTCTCCTAAAGTGTGACCTATTTTTGCATCAATTTATCAGATACTCTTTGTAGCACATTTGATGTAGTGCTCCTAGCTTAACTAGGCAGTCTCAATTAGGGCAAGAACCCCTAATTGACCTCTCAAATATTCATGAGCTTCTTTAGGTAAAGCTTTAGTGAATATGTCTGCTAGTTGTTCCTTTGTATTCACATATTCCATTCAGAATTCTTTGTCTTGTACCAGTTCCCTCAAGTAATGATGCTTGATGGTGATGTGTTTGGTCTTTGTGTGCATCACTGGATTCTTAGAGATGTTGATAGCACTTGTGTTGTCATAGTAGATGATAACTGGTTCAGTGATCTCTTCTTTCATGCCTAACAACAATTGCTTTATCCATACCAAGTTTGAGAAGTTCACTGTTGCAGCCACATACTCGACTTCAACAGTAGATTGGGAAATACAATTTTGTTTCTTGCTTGTCTAGGAGACTAATATCTGTCCAAGAAAGAAAGCTCCACCACTAGTACTTTTTTTGTCATCCACATTTCCTGCCCAGTCAGCATCAGTATACACTCTCAGTTCAAACTTTTCATGCTTCCTATAGTACAATCCATAGTCAACAGTCCCTTTCAAATATCTCATTATCCTTTTGACAACCATCATGTGAGTTTCCTTAGGATTGGTAGAGAATCTTTCCACAATCCCAACAGCTAAAGCAATATCTGGTCTGCTGTGTATAACATACTACAGTTTTCCAATCATGGATCTATACAAAGTCTGGTTTACCTCTGCAACATCATCATTCTTAGACAACTTTTGTCCAGTAGCCATGGGAGTACTTACTGGCCTTGAATCTTCCATAACAAAGGTTTTCAGTATCTCATGAACATATTTAGACTAGGTGATGAAGATTCCTTTCTCCATCTAATATACTTGTAAACCAACAAAAAATTTGATCTCCCCAAACATACTCATCTCAAATTCAGTTTGCATTTCATTTGAAATTTTCTTACACAAGGCATCTTGTCCACCAAATATAATATCATCTACAAAAATCTTAGCCAACAAGATTCCTTTACCTTCTTCATCTTTCATGTACAGATTGCTTGTGTCATTTTTTCTTGAGAATCCAATCTGTATCAGGTAGTTGTGCAGTCTCTCATACCATGCTCTGAGAGCTTGCTTTAGTCCATATAGTGCTTTATTCAGTTTGCAAACCATGTGTCTTTTGTTTGGATCAACAAATCCTTTTGGCTGTTCAATGTACACTTCTTCTTCCAATATACCATTTAAAAATGCAGACTTAACATCCATTTGGTATACCTTAAAATCTTTATAGGCAGCATATGCAAGTAAGGTTCTTACTTCTTCCAATCTAGCTACAGGGGAAAATGTTTCCCCATAATCTATTCCTTCTTCTTGTGCATAGCCTTTGCATACCAGCCTAGCTTTGTTTCTTGTGATTTGACCATGCTCATTCAGCTTATTTTGGAACACCCACTTTGTTCCAATGACATTTTTATTTTTTGGTCTCAGCACCAGAGTCTAGGTATCATTCTTCTCAATCTTGTCTATCTCCTCATTCATTTCTTTTATCTAGTCTTCATTTTCTAATGCCTCCCTTGTTGTCTTAGGCTTGAATTCACATAGTAAACATGTTGGATCTCTTCTCTTGCTTCTGGTCAGAACTCCAGTATCTTTGTCTCCAATGATCTATTCAGGCTGTGATGTCTCCTTACATATTGTGCCAAAATAGGTTCTACTCTCCTTTCATCTTGCTCTTCAATTTCACCAACAAGATTGTCAGATTTAGCTTTTGAATGCTCAAAAACCTCTTCCTGATACTGGGTAGCTTCCTCCTGTCACTAGGCATGTTCTTCTTCTCTCTCGGCATTTTTTTCCTGATGCTTGACATTGCTAACCCGAGACTCAACATCAGGTGCAAGTTTGTCACTTGCCTCTCCTTCCTCTATATACACAAAAGAGTTGTAATCTTCTAGTTCTCTTTTATTGTCAGCTTCATTTTTCTATGCATACTCATCAACTTTGACATTCACACTTTCCACAATTTTGTTAGTGTTAGAGTTCAAACACTTATAAGCTTTACTTTTTGTGGAATAGCCTAGGAATATGCCCTCATCACTTTTAGCATCTAATTTTCCATTCCTATTGTCCTTTAGTATGTAGCATTTGCTTCCAAAAATTCTAAAATACTTTACATTAGGTGCATACCCATGCCATAACTCATAAGGTGTCAGATTTGTACCTTTTTTTATCTGTACTCGGTTAAGAGTGTAAATAGCTATACTTATAGCTTCTCTCTAGTACATTTGTGTAATATTCTTTTCAATCATTAATGTCCTTACACAATCCAAGATAGATATGTTTCTTCTCTCTGCTATATCATTTTGTGGAGGATTTCTAGGTGTAGACATCTATCTTTTGATCCCTCTATCATTGCAAAATAGATTGAATTCATTGGATATGAATTCTCCACCTTGGTCAGATCTTTGACACTTCAGGTTCCTACCTGTCTCCTTTTCAACCTTAGCCAAATACCACTTAAAAATTTGAAAAGCATCATATTTTTCTTTTAAGAGCATTACTATCATCATTCTAGTATAATCATCAACAAACAGGATAAAATATCTCGCACCACAATATCTTTGTACACCCATGGGTCCACAAAGGTCAATATGAACCAAATCTAAAACATTCTCAAAAGTAAAAGTCTTGCTCTTAAAACTAGACTTTGTCATCTTACCCAACTGACATTCTTTGCACATTACATTCTTAGGCTTCTTCAATCTAGGCAGAGCTCTCACTTTCTTCTTCTTAATAATTTATACTAGATTATCAAAATTAACATGACATAGTCATTTATGCCATAACCAAATATCATCAAGTTTTGCAATCATACATGTTTCTTCAAATAGGTCTAGATAGAACAAATTACCTCTTGTATGTTCTCCACTTCCAATCAATTCACCAGTGGCATCAAATATTTTGGCCTTCTTGTGATGAAATTCCACTCGGTATCCAGTGCTATTAAGCTATGCAACACTCAGTAGATTATAGTTAAGACCCTCAACCCAATAAGCATTCTCACAAGTGATCTTATCAGTCAGCTTAATCAATCTTTTTCCTCTAACAGGACATGGTGCATCATTACCAAATTTCACACTTCTACCTTTATAATGATCTAAGGTATCAAACTTACTCTTGTCACTAGTCATATGATGTGAACAACCACTGTCAATAATCCATTTATCATTTTTGTTCACATAAGATATCAATGCAGTTTTCTCATCCTCATTAGACTCATCCTTCATTACAACATAGACAACCTCAATTTCAAAATCATCACTATTAGTGTCAGTCTCTTCTTTGGCAATATAGCAGGATTTCTTACCTTTTCCTTTGTAGTCCTCATATCTTTGGTCACCTCTATCTTCTCTTTTTTCTTTATGCTTGTTGTCTCTTTCTTCATTCTTATCATCCCTGTCAGGACATCGAGCAACTATATGACCAACTTTATTACATGAAAAATATATAATAGGGAGTTTACCTTTGTACTTTCATTTTCCCCTTTTCAGTCTTCTAGCCATAAGAGCTTCTAGATCTTCAAGCTCTTCATCAGATGTGTCACTTTAACTTTCTCTTTCACTTTCACTAATGCATCTTTCTTTTTCCTTCTTTGACTTTCTCTAAACCATTTGAGACTTAAAAGCAAATTCAACATTACCAACAGTGAAGTTATCATAGTTAGAAAGTTCAAAAGCAGTAAGCTTACCAACCAAACTTTCTAAAGTAAGAGCATTATTAGGGTTACATCTAGATTCTTGAATTGCTAAAATTTTGATGGCATAGATAGGACACAGAGTTCTCAGTACTTTTCCAATTATAGTTTCATCATCAATCATTCCATTTGCTCCTCTAATGGCATTTACAAATTCTTTTATTCTACCACAATATTGTGCAATATTCTCACCTTCTTGCATTCTCATTTCATCAAATTTACCTCTTAGGCTCTCAGCTTTTTCTCTCAATACATTTATGTCACCGCCATAGATGTTTGCAAGAGTGTCCCACATTTGCTTTGCATTAGTGCAGTTTTTGATGTCTTCAAATTCTGGATAACTTAGGGCAAATGCAATCTCCAGCATTGCTTGGTTGTGCTCTTGTTTGGCTCTCATCTCCTCGGCAGTCAAAGGTGAAACAGTTGTGACATAATCATTCTCAACATAATACTTTGTAGAATCACCAATACAGGCCAGATGCAGCTTTATCAAACTTTTCCATGTAGGGAAGTTCTCCTTATTTAGCTTTGGTACCTCCTTCTTATACATCTTGATCATTTGCTTCAAGTACCTTCAAACTTGTTCTCTGTAAGCACCAACATCTCTGATACCAATTGTTAATATGATTTAGAACAACAAAGAGGGGGGGTGAACTAGTTGTTCTCAGGTCCAGATGTATAAAACAAACTTTAAAACTCTTCAACAAATCAAATCCAATAACCAATAGCTACTTGGTCATTACTGATTGCATAACAAAAACATATAATAGTGAAGTCCACTATCCAATAGTATCTAACTTGTAAAACACAAAAATGTTCAAACCAAAACATTCACACAAGTATAAACACCAAGATTTATAGTGGAGACCCAATTTGGGAAAAACCACTTTGTAACATGTTACTATTATTTTCACTCTTCTAAAGTGAACTCTGTGAAAATCCAACCCTATCAAAGGTTACAAACACACTATCAGGTGTGACCCGGTTAAAGGATTTAAACCACTCTATTAAAAGTGTTCCTTGTTATAGGACTTACATACACTCCATTAGAATGCAACCTTGTTCAAAGTTTTTATACAAATGACTGTTAGGTCAACCTCTGTTAAAAGGATTTTGACTGATACAATGGTTAGAAAGTAATAGTAGTATTGATCTGAAAAACATACAACTCACTTTTCAAATATCAAATCCAATTCCATACACATATGTTGGCTTACTGAGTGTGAACCTTTACCATCTCCATCACTGATCTACTCGAAAATCCCTTCAAGCAATCACAACACTTCTCCTTCAGCCTTTTCTGCTTATACAGTCAATAACATCAACAATACTTCCAGCATCCTCTCTCTATTTTCAACCTCATGCTTAGGTTCCCTTAATACTTCCTAAATTAGGTCAATACATCTTTTTCCACTTAATCTCCTTCGTAGATCTTAGGGTTAGGTCAGATTCATTGAATCCTTCCAACTTTATGTTCTTCGACTATCCTTCTAGAAATATATCAAATCTCTTAATAGATTTACAATAAAATGTTTTACAGTGCATTTAATGCTTTCATACAATCAATAAATAAAGTCAACACATTTTACATAATCCAAGAATTCAACTATGTCGGTTGGAAATCTGAATTCTTCCTCAAATGTAAATTATTAATGCTCAGTCAATACAGTGTTCAACTCGTCGGTCTTCATTAGAAAGCTCAGTCACCTCAAAAATTGTTTCCTCGGCTAACACTATCTTCCTCGACAATTAACTGATGTTCGGTCAACACTGAATTTACTCGGCATATACTAGCTCGGTCGATACTCACATCACTCAGCTTAAACTAGATTTCTTCACTTTTTCTCGGTTAAGCCTACCAATTTAGTCTTCATCCTTACTTAGATAAACAATACATTGTCTTATCATTGTGCCACATAATCAAGTACAAATTGAAGTATCAAGATAACTCAACCTTTCCTTAGGTGCTATTGTTACCAACCTTGCCTATCCCCTTCACAACAATCAAATAGATATAGCACTTTCTTAAATAGCAACAATCTTACCAGTTAAGGTTTGACATCAATGACAAGACAACAATTGCTTCAATTGCGATTTCCAACACATGTCCATCCTTCTACATTTTTCATACATGTCTTCCATTACATTCCCAACTACAAAATATGAGGGAAAACACCCTTCCATTATGCTTTGATGAATGTCCATACCCTTTTCCAAAGCTCATGTTTTGGCGTAGGTGAGAAGGATGTCGACAAAGGTTGTGGAATTCAGTTTTACACATGTTGACTATATTTGCTTGAAATTTTTTGAAGCCTTTTTAGAAAGTCCATTTTGTGAATATCCTGCAATCATGGCATTCCATGAAACAATAGTTCTTTGAGGCATTTTGTCAAATAGTTCACTGGCCTTGTCTATGCTTTCACATTTTACATACGTGTGGTAGGACAGTTGCAATATCATTTGACAAAATTCCTCTCTCGTTTATGCTTTTATGGATGCCAAAACCTATTCCAAAGCTCTCAGTTATATTATTTCTATTACAATATGTCGAGAGCTAAGAATAATTGAAAAGAACAACAACCTGAACTCTTAATGTTTTAAAAAAGATAGCATAATTTAATATCACAACAATGAAAGAAAAGCATAAGGAAAGATCCCTTGGTAGCAGACCGTTGAAGAAGATTATTGCACAATTCCTCTTATCCATATAATAGGATTTATTGATTGTTTCCTTGTAAATATTTTTTCTTTTCAAGGTTATTTAAAAATTGGTATTTATCCTAGAAAAGCTTTTTCTAAAGTATGGCATATGTTTCTCTCCTTTGAAAATGGGCTGAGTTTAAATCCTTTATAGAACATGTTAAACAAAAAAAGCTTAAAACTAATTCCCTCTTGTTGAATTTAACGAATAATATTAAAAGAAAAAAAATAGCATAAGCATAGAAAGTAGTGAACTAAAAAATATAATGCCAATCCTCCCCTCCCATAGATTAAGAAAGCGAAAAAATTATAAGTAGAAAATTTTCGTTAATGCTAATGCTCTAAAGAATGATGGGACTAATAACAAGTATTACTCTAAGTGTTCAAACGAATTATTTGAGGATAAGGACAAATAATATAAATATTTTAAAGACTAAATTTAGTCAAGGTTTATATTAAGAATATATCAATCTAAGTTACTATTTGTCTACAAATGCAACCAATTCAGGATTCTACATTTGGTAGGTCACCCAGGACTAAATTACATTTTTACATTTGTGATAATCTGGTTCCATGTGAGAATTCACATATGTTTCCTTGTTGAAAGATATTAACATTGAAGGATGTGACAGGTTTCCTCCACTTGAAAACATATCTTTGAATTTATTTAATTCGAAAATAATACAAAGTTGGCATTAATTTTCTACAAACTTTTAGATTAAAATGCAAAAGTTGTTACTGTGTATTTTTTTGTTGATGCAAAAAATCATGGTTCACACTCTGTATGCCTTTTCTTTGGTTGAAGATGTCAAATCTTTTGGTGTATATTGTGTATGATCTATGCAAGGAAAAAAAGTATATGCAACATAAACCAAAAGCTTCTGCAATTAGACATTTTTCTATCCAATCTTACCTCATGTCTCCATGCAAAAATATATACATTCGATGTCATAATTTACATATGTTTCCTTGTTGATATTGTTTAACTATATCTTTCACCACCAAAATCATCAAACATTTAGTATATATTACTATCAGCTAAACCATTGCACATACCATATTTACCTTGGCTGCAAAGGAAAGCTACAAGAATGTGTTCTCAAGAATGCACTTTTACAAGGGATAAATGTCCAAGCTTTCATCATGTTTTCATATGGAACGTAATGATTGTAGGAAGTGTACAACCTGGATTTGTTGAAAAGGCTTTACAAACCTTCAACAGAATGCAATGGTCAGGTGTTTAAAGCCAGACTCCATAACCTTTTCCAGTGTTTTCCTTGCATGTGCTAAAATGGGGGCTTTGGATCAAGGCATGGAGATCTATTACAGTATAGATGAATAGGATTTTAGTTAGATGTTACAGTTGCAACTTCCCTGCTAGATGTGTATTCAAAATGTGGAAGCATTGGCAAGGCATATGACTTGTTTGATAGAATGCCCAAAATAAGTGTGTTGTCATCAACTGCAATTATTGCAACATATACACAAAATGGATTTAATGAAATTTAAATTTTATTGTAATAAATATTTTAATTATTTACTCATATTTTACAATTAAATATTTCTTAATTTAAGTTATATAAAATATTGTCATTATATAAAATATTATTAATTTTTAAATTAAGAGAGAACTTATTCTCATCTAATCATAGGTGCAATGATTAGAGAGAGAGAGAGAGGGCTAAGGAGAGGAATATTTACAATTCTCCAATTGGTAAAATTCAACTTGAAGGATTTTTTCATTTTATCGATCAAGGCTTAATAGAATAAGTTGATAACCTTTCAAAAATTGAAAAACCAAATAAAAATATTAAATTTATTATTTTTGGAAATGAATATAAATGAATAGAACCTTTCATTAAAGAAGAAGAAGAAGAAGAAGAAGAAGAAGAAAAGGAAGAGGAAGAGGAAGAGGAAGAGGAAGAGGAAGAGGAAGAGGACGAGGATGAGGACGAGGATGAGGATGAGGAGGAAGAGGACGAGGAAGAGGAAGAGGAGGAAGAAGAAGTGGAAGAAGAAGAAGAAGAAGAAGAAGAAGAAGAAGAAGAAGAAGAAGAAGAAGAAGAAGAAGAAGAAGAAGAAGAAGAAGAAGAAGCAGAGGAAGAGGAAGAGGAAGAGGAAGAGGAAGAGGAAGAGGAAGAGGACAAGGATGAGGACAAGGATGAGGAGGAAGAGGACGAGGAAGAGGAAGAGGAGGAAGAAGAAGTGGAAGAAGAAGAAGAAGAAGATGATGATGATGATGATGATGATGATGAGAAAGAAGAAGAGGAAGAATAGAATAAGGAAAAGGAGAAGAACAAGAACAAGAGGAACAAGAAAAGAACAAGAAAGATAATGAGACTACATTTGATTTCCCCCTCCCCCTTCAACACCCCAGTATATTAAACTAGATATATCTTGTTATCGGTGTAATCATTGCACCTTTGTTAGGTGCAAGTGCTAGTTATTAATTTTGAAAATTAAATGCAAACTAAGTTAATTGATATTTACAATGTTGAATTGTATATTTATTATATGCTAAAAATAATAATTATTAATTAAAATATTATTAAGTAATTTACTTGTGCATTCAATTTAATAAATTAGGAATTTCATATTAAGTTGAGTTAAAGTTGTTAATGGAAAAACTGCATGTGATTATTAATTATAATTAATTAATTGTACAAAAAAGGGTTTGATAAAAAGAAAGTTAAGAAGTTGAGTTCTAATTGATGATTGTGAGTTGCAAGTTACAGTTTTGATTGTTGGGTTTTCTTTATTAGTTTTCTTTTGGTCATTATTCCACACATTCCACACACCAATTTTTGGAGATTACAGGTTTTGCTTGGATTTTGGAGTTGAAGAATTTTCTTGAAAGCTTGGATTTTTGGGAGCTTGAATTGTGGACTTGTTTCATTTTATATCAGTTTGTGAATTTGAGGTAGGGTTTGAAACTTCCTTGTAATTCTTCTTTTTGAAAAGATTGTCTTCCTCGTGTCTGCCAAATTGTGCATGAATTTGAGTGTTGACAATTGTGAATTTGGGAAAAGAAAGGGTTTTTGGAATTGTTTTGTGGAGAAAATTTTTGTAGAGTTTATATTTTGCCAAACTCTTGTTTAGTTAAAATCAGTTAAAAAACCTAGGTTTTCCTTCAAGAGAATTTTACAAGCAAACAACTACGAATTGAGAAAATTCATCAGTTAGAGTTTGATTAAGATCTAGGTTAAAAAAAGCATTGCTAAAAAAAAGTACTTTCATGTTTTAAAAAAATATATTTTAAAAAAAATAATTAAACAAAAATATATATAAAAAAATTATTTAAAAAATGATATAGGCGGGGGGAACTTGGCCCCACCCCACACCATGGTGGGTGTACAGAAACCCAACAACATATGTCACGGGTGACGTGGGCCACCCACAGTAGCCCAATGACAAAGCTGCTAAGGCCCATCGCGGGGAACCCACGATGGCCAGCAGCCTACCGCAGAGGGGACCCACGGGGGAGCCCATTGGGTCATGACCCCACGGGGTCATTTGCCCATTTGCATGGTTTCTTTTTTTGAATTTTAAATTAAATTTTATTTTATTTAGAAATTAATTAATGTTTATTAATATTTAATTATTAATTTAAATTCACACTCCCACCAGGGAACCCAGGAGAAATTAACTTAAAACATGTTACTAAGTTTACAGAATATTTTTTTTCTAAGAGTTTACAAAACAATAATGAATAATAATGTGGAAGCAATAGAACAAAGACAATACAAACTCATAGATATAACTCATTTACAGATTACCAATCCCAAGGGTTCCATGACGTAGAATTACTTAAGTGTTAATTAATTACTAAGAATAACTACAAGTACTAAATCTCACATGTGCAAATAACAATAAGTACATGATTAAATAAATGTGAACATAAATACAACTAATACCATAAGGTATACATAATAACCAACATCCATTGCACAAGTTGTAGGGTATGTAACAATAACCAAGTACAAAGTAAAACACAATATCCCAAAAGTATCACAACTAATACATGAACACATGGCATAATACACAAAAAGAAAGATAAAAGAAAGTCTCCAAGAATGATGAATAAAAAGGTACAACTACTAAAAATATCATCCAACACCGGTAGGGGAATGTCAGAATCTCAAATAGTAAAAGAATCGCTACCACCCGAACTTTGTGGAACCAAAGGTCCACTCCCACCATATTGCGGAGATAACAACAAACCCCACTAGGATATCAAACACCAAAATGAATCATAAGATGACACTAAGAAAGGGATATTGGAAGCTCTCTATCTCAAGAGGTACAACTCAAAATGCAAAGGTAAACATACTAATCCTAGAGGCAACCAACACATGTAGGAACCTAAGATGCATAAAGGGAAGTGCCATCACATGAGTCAACTCTAGAGTTACCCTGGAAATCTCTCTAGAACTCGACCACCTAGTGACTCTATGTGGTATTAGTAACCTCTCATATAGACAAGGCTATCAACTATGCCTCGTCCAATCTACGTAGATGACCAACATCTTCTCACAAACCATCCTAGCATGTACTAGAGCTCAAGGCATGGGTGAGGTACACAAACATCTTATTAATTCATTTTAAAACTCTCAATGTATTTAAGTTATCACTTTATTAAGTCACTTGCAATAAGTTATCTTGGCAGCCACTTGCAGGCTCCGACACCTATTGCAAGCCACTCCCCACCTATACACTTAGTTAACCTACCTGGACTCATAAGTCCATAAATAAATCTCATAAATCATAATAATCAAAGTTGTTTCACAAAACCACAAGGAACGCGCACTAGTTCTCAAAACCACAATATCACAAAATCACACTCTCCAAGTGTCTACAATAATCATGACCCTAAACAAAGGTTGGATATAAAAGATCGAAACCATATTTTTCCATGTAGAATATGCAACAATGTACATCAATACAAAATAATCTTCACAAAATAGAATCACAAGGGTAAACACATAACCATAAAAGATCAAATCATAGTCAAGGTCAAAATAATGATCAACAAGCAATTTGTGCAAAACAAAAATGCCCAAAGCCTCTGGTACTACCAGTCCTAAAGTCAACTTAACCTCCCAATAATAACACAATAGACAATGCAACAAAGCACACAAGAAGCAACCAAATCATCTTATAAGTTTCAGTTGTTTAAACAATCACTTTGTCAAGTAAAGTCCAATTGATCTATAAATATTAACTTTGTTAATATCTATTAATAAGTTTTCCTTAAATAAAAAATTAATAAATATTTTTAAAAAAATTAATATCTATTAAATATTAAATAAATTATAATTTAAATCTATCTAATAACTACTAGTTTATTTTTAATGTTTATTAAATAATAATAAAATTAAAACTTTATTAAATTAAATATTTATTTTTTTTGTTTTTTTTATTTATTTATTTTTTGTTTTTTATTAAATTATTTTATTTTATTTTTCTTTCGACCTTCTATCTTGTGAAGGACATGGCTTAAGATAGAACATAGCATATGGCCGACATGTTAATTGGTGCTAGGGATTTGAGCAGATATGTTAGATGTCTAACTAGGTAGAGTTTTTTTGACAGGCTTGTGGAGTGTGATAGCTTGTGTGCTTGCATACTAGTAGTGTTTACCGGTTGGTTGAAAGAGTTTCATGTACTTTAGGAAAGGTACTAAAAGGTATTTAGAGTAAAAATTATTGTTTTTCTATAGATAAATTTTGTATGTTTGGCCCTTTTCCTTTATGGCAAAAAGGGGGAGAATCTTGGTGATGTGAAAACAAAAATGTATCTACTCAAGGGGAGTTTTTTTTTTCCCTTTTTCATTGTTGTTAAAGCAGGAGAGAGATCTGGAGATGTTATGGAGAGTTACTGTTTACTATTTTGTTTTGACAGAAGTTAGTTTTGTGTTGTACTTTGTTATTAATGAATGTTTACATCAATGACAAAGAGGGAGATTGTTAGAATGTGATTTTAATGTGTTGTTGTCATTGATGTCAACAGGTCTTCTCTAGATGTATCAGTTGTTGTGATACCAACAGGTTAGCTTATCGGTTATTACTTACCAATGAGTATGTGTTTCGATTGGTGCTTTCACTGATTGTTTGTGTGGTGTGCTCATGGAAATTTTTGTTTGATCCTATCTGGATTCTTTTTCGGTCCTAGCTTTGTGATGTAGTGTGTTTCATATTTCTATTAGAACTTAGTTCTTTGGAGAAGGTGTTTTGGTCTGAAGCATATTGTGTTGTTTTGGTCAAGGTGGTCCTTGTTCATTTCCTTCCCCCATGGGAATGGTATGGTGTAACCCATTTCAAATATTATGGCCAAATTGTTGGATCTCAGTGTGGTGTATATATTGGAACAATATAATGCAAGTAACATAATAGTATTCACACATATGAAGTGACTATGAATTCATGTGAAATGAGATCTGTGTTCTTGCAGAACAGTCTAAATATCTTAGAGGTGGATTCTATATCTATTCATATCTTTTGTGTATCAATAGTGAGCCTTTGTCTATCAGTAGTGAGCCTTCATCTATCAACAATGAGATTGTGTATCAGTAATGAGCCCTTTTCATATCTAGCAATGAGCCCTTGTACATATCACCTTTTGGTGATGCCCTAACAGGTGTTTTTCATATTCATGAGGATTAGCTTCTCTATGGTTTTTCCCAGTTAGGTTTTCCACGTAAAATATGGTGTTCTTTGTTTTGGTGTTCCTATGTTATTCATGCATAAATGTACTATGGATGTTTGTTGTGTTTAATCGACAAATATTAAGTTTGCATCATTATTGTTTAAGTGTTTACCGACAAATGAAAAGTTTTGTTTGTTTGTGTGGAAATAATTGATTCACCCCCTCTTAGTTATTTGGCATGTTCAACAGTGCTTTGATGATCTCAGTCCTCTTTTTCTCTTCTCTCCACTGTAAGAGTGTGATGCCTTGATGCTCTTCTATTCTAGAAATATTTTGGCTTCGGTCTCTATCGATGTTTTTAAAACTATCTCTTTTAGATAGGAGATATGTTTCTTCTTTGAAGCTAGTATTGGGTCTTCTAGTGATGGATTCATATTCCTTCTAGGAATTGGTTTCTTTGGTTGGATTATGGTGGTGGTTGGTGTTAATTTTCTTAAGAGAGGGGGCTTTGATTATCTTGGCCCTTCTACCTCCTTCCTTCTAGCCAAGGCTTCTTTTTTGGAGAAGAGTAGCCCACTTTTTTGGTTCTGGTATTCAGCTTCTTGATGGAGATTTCTTGATCTCAAAGTTGTTTGAGTTTGGGGGGGTTTGGTTTTCTTTTTGGAGGGCACTTTGATGATCTCAACACCTTCTTCCTCCCCTCTTTGTTTTGGGATTGTTGGTTCTTCTTTGGAGAGGCCTTTGGGAGAATTCCACTTGAGAGTGATTAGTTTCTTTTCCAATTGGTGGGTGGTGGTGGATGGTACTGATTTTTTAAGAGAGGGTGCTTTGACAATTTTGGCATGCCTCCCTTCTCCTCAAGGTTCCTTTCACTAGATCTTGAGTTGTTTTATCTAGGTTTTGTTGGTTGGTGGTTGTTTTGCTATGTGTTTAGTGGGGCCAATTGGTTTTATGATTTTTAAGAGAGTGTGCTATATTTTTCATGTGGCTCTCTACTCCTTCTACATGTCGATGGTGATTTCCTACCCTTAATGTTTATTGGCTTTAGAAGGTGGGTTTTTGGTTGAGGTGGCTTTGTTTGTGTTTGAGGTGGAGTGTTTCTGGTGGTTGGGCTTTGGTGTGTCTCCCCCTTTTCTCTCCTCACCTCTTTTTTGGATCCCTTGTCTATTGCTTGGTTATTTGGTGGCTAGTGAGAAGCGCTTTGTTGTAGGTTTGTTTATGGAGGTTGGTTGTGATGATATTCTGATTGGTGTCTTTATTGTGTTCATGGCTTTCCTTCTCTCCTCCCTACATTGGGTGCTCCTTTTCCAATCTATTTTTTTTATGTAGTTGATGATGGTTCTTGTTGTAGTGATTAGAGTAGTTTTGGTTTGTGATAATTTTAAGTGGATGTGTGTTAATGTGCTTACTACCTTCTCTTCACTATTGTTGGGATGGAGCTTTCCTTTTTTGTTGTTGACCCCTTTTTTGGCTACTTTTTCATGGGAGGTGGTGGGTATTCCTATTGAGGTGGAATCTCAAGTGGTCTTAATGATCTTGGTGCTCCTTTTTTCCTTTATTTGGTACCTCCTTTTGAGGAGGAGCACAATGTTTCTTTTGATGATTTCATTGAAAGCTCATGTATGGTTTTGGGAGCCATGTTAAAACCCAAGTATTGTGGTTTAGGGAGCCATCAAAACCCTTTAGATCTTATTGATTATGAGATCTTCTTTTTGATATAAGGCATTGGCCTCTTGTTGGGTTCTCTTGGGATGCTGGTGCTTTGGATGATATGTATTTTATGGTTGTTGGTTGTTTGTTGGCTTTGGGTGTTGGAAATACAAATGGGAAAGTAGTACTGAGAGGGGGGGTGAATCAGAACTTGCTAACTTCTATCCTTTTAAATTGTTAGAACTTTATGCATCATGTAAACATAACTTGAATAATCTAAGTAATATATCATGTCAAGCAGCATACATGAAATCACACATAACACAATAGATTTGGTAACATAGAAACCCTTGAAAGGTAAAACTGGGGTGGGGATGACACCCACAAATCTTTACTACTGCAGATAATAAATTTTGCCTATTAGGGCTTACAAAATTTGATCATATCATGATCTACCCTATGAAAGGTCTGCTCTGTTAAAAGCTAAGAGACTTATTCAATCTACCTTGTTAAAGGATTTACAAACTTACAATAAAGTAAGCACTCGGTAAAGAGATTTACAAAAGTCTACTAAGACTACTCGGTTAAGAGATTTACCTTGATACATTGGTTAAAATGTCTAAGTATATGATCCTTCAGTTTGCACTGATATGCTGATTACATATCTTCTCTTTATTGTATGATTGTGATCTCTTCTATCTAATCTTTCTTGATTCTGTCCTTTCACTTCTCTGCTCGGTCACTAAACTTTGTCTGAATACTTCTCCTGATTATTTCCTCATACTCATAGTATTCATTCGATCTCAATGTCTCTATTTTTCTCTCTCATTCACACACATATATTTGTCCTAGATCTTCCTTTATATAGTAGCAAAAATGTTTTACCGTTACAAGATCTACAGTCTAGATATATTCCTATTGCCGCCTATACTATACAATTTTCTGATTGGCTAAAGGTTATACATAGGGATCAATGATAGCAATATGGATGCATAAACACCTCCATAATTACCTCAATAGACAACATAAAAAATATAATTATCACCAAAAATGGTTTACCTCGATCATTGTGCCATTTCAGACTTGTATGTCAATTCTAGCTAACTCAGCAAAAGTTATCCCTGGCACTCGGCATCAACTGTCCTCGGCATCTGTTGTACTCGGTATCTGTTGAACTTCTCTGTCACTCGATAATCATTGATATATGTAGCTTGGAAATAAATATTCTTGGCATATTACAAACATATTGTGACCATGACTTAACTCGGCAGTACTACTACTTGGTAAGTATACAATACAAAACTCAGCCTTTATAGAATGACTCGGTCGCAGTGATGACCAACCATCCTTGCCTAGATATATGACTAAGTGTAAGACACTAATTGTCAACAAAATTATAGAGATCTACATTGGGTAGCTGTTTGAAAAATAATTTCTTTGTTGCAATGTCTTGTCTTAGTGGGGCTCCTAATCCCCCTCAAAATTTGATTGTAATGGGTTTCGAAGCCCCATCAAAACCTATTTTTTCTTAATAAAAAACAAAACAATTAAGAATTTTTGAATGATACTCATGAAAATCATATAGGCTAGAGATAATTGTGAAAGAACATATAACATAAAATTTACCACCAATATAAGAAATAAGTAAGATAATACAACCCTAAAAGGTGTGATAAAATCATGAAATTGCATAGATCACAAGGAAGTTATATAATCACAATATGACTCGAAGTACAAGAGCACATAATATTATGACCAATGCATGAGGTCCTTGATGATAAGATAGCTCTTAGTACATGCTAAGGCATCTGAAAAATGACTATATCAAGGGAGACAATGTGCCTAGTGTACCTTTTAGCTCATGGCAAGATAGGAAAGAACATAATATGATAAGGAAGTTTTGATGCCTCTTAACATGATTATATAGCTCTAAATACATGTCAGAGGGTATCCAAATGTGGCTATGTAAGATATGGTTATGAGAGCATATATAAAATTGGTTTCTCCATATGATAACAATATTTTCATACCCTTATCACACATATATGCCTATTCTAGTGAGAAATGTTTCTATTGTGTATTTTTTTGTCACATTATTTAGGTGGCCTTGATGCAATTCTGATAGAGAAGTGTAGTCCATAGTGAGTGGTTGACACAAGACAGTCTTGATGAGTCTAAGTCTCTATTCATAGTGTGTTCCTATCTTATATGAATATCTATTGAATATATTTATTAATAGATATATGTGCATATCTTGGATGGATAAAGGAGTTCTTGTGTCATTTGGATAGATGCTTCTCCCATATAAATGGATTTTTGTTTCACGTGGATAAATGTTTATTCCAAATGGGTAGATGATTAAGTATGAAGATGAATGAAATGATTTCCAACTTGATAAACAAGTTAAAAATAATATGGTAATTTTGGATACAACATATTAGATCTTTACATAATCACTTTTCATCCTTTGTGTCTCATCATTTTTGGTTGGGTACTCAATGAGCTTCTTGATGAGCTACAACTGATTGAATACCTAAATGACTTGAAGAACAGTGATTAGAGATCACCGAGGTACTAAAATGATATGTAAGATAATTAAATCAGTCATTATGTTGTCATTGATGTCAACTAGTTTTGAAAGTACTTATCATGTTAGTTACGAATATCTAAACATCTGGAAAAGGAGAGAAAATATGAAGAACTGAGATATCTACATGGAGGAAGATGGATATGACATATGAGGATAAGGAATAATTTGGGTAACTTATTGATGAGTCTATGACTCCATATTGTTGACTTGATTATGTTACATTAATCTATTATGAATAAGGAAGCAAAATTGTACAAGGCAATGTGGTCAGTAAATGAAGAATTTTAGTATGCACCAAGCTAGTGTTGTGTATACCGAGCAATAGTATTAACCGAGCTTGTATTCACCGACGCATTTCTTTGTTAACCAAGTATGGATGAAAGAATTAAATGCTTAGTTTAGCCGACAAAAAATGATGATCTAGAAATTTTTATGATTTCAAGATTGAGGATAAAGTTTGTTATGAGATCCACGACTGACAAAATTTGAAGAAGATCTAAAGGATGGAATTGAAAAGTGTTTCTAACACAACTATCGAGGAAGGTTTAAGAGGCAAAATCGATGAAGATGATTAAGCATAAAAATCTAATGGTTGATTTGAAAATGGTTTATCTATCTATATAAGAGATATGAGTTTCTTTATTGAAACATGCCAGAAGAAAGAAGACTGTAGAGATTTTGTGTGAACATAGTTTCATGCATGTCTGATCAGACTAGTTAAAGAAGAACCAAAATGCAGAATAGAACCGAGCGTCAGAGAGCTATTACTGAGTGAAAGTAATTTAAGGAAGTGAATTGATATATTGATCAGAGGATTTGTATGGGCTTAGAATAGATCTGAACATCTGCAAATTGAGTTGTATTGTAATCAGATCAACTACTATTTCAGTTTAACCATTGATATAGAAAATATCCTAATCGAGTGGACTTAACCGTCTTATGTTATGCCCTTATGTGATTCAAGAAATGTACATTGTTATCTTGTTGACCCCATAGTGAATGGTGGTCAAAAGTTAACTGTTAGTCTTAAATCCTCTAACAAGGTCACACCTAACAATGTGTTTGTAACCTTTAACAGGGTTGGCTCTTCACCGAGCTCACTTCAAAAGAGTGAAAATTATTTTGGGTTACCGGTCCCAAGTGGTTTTTCCCTTAACAGGGTTTCCACGTTAAATCATTATGTTATGTGTTTCTATGATGATTGTTTTATTTTCATACTTTACATACTTCATATTTGATTTAGTCGGTAATCACAATAAGTTAATTAACTGGTAATTGGTAAAGGCACAGACATTTTAACAGTTTATATTACCAAGCTACAGAGTTTGTTGAAATTGTTTTAAGTGTTACATCTTTGTATTTTGGATTGTGGGATAACTGATATAACTGATTCACCCCCTCTTAGTTATTCTAACAATTTGTATCAGAGTGTTGGTTTCTTGAAATAGAGTTTTAAGGACTTAAGTAGAAAGATTACAAGATGTATAAGAGGGAAGTGTTGAAGCTGAACAAGGACAACTTTAGTACATGGAAAATTCAGATAGACTTCATCTATCTGGAATTGGAGAATCTTCTATATTTTTACTGGAGAATGGTTATATACAACCACCTGGTCCTTTGACTCTTGATCAGTTAAGAGACTGACAAGAACATAATATCACTATGATAGAGATAGTCGCTGCTCTTACTGATGCTAAATTTCAAGACATCAAGGATTGCACTACTTCAAAGGAAATGTGGGAGAAACTTGCCCTAGTACATGGTGGTGATGAAAATGTGATGAGAGCCAGAGCTTAAAGCTTGAGAGGTAGATTTGATGACATGAAAATGAAGGAAGGATAAAACATAGTAAAGTACACAAACCAAATTAAAGAGGTAGTTAATGCTATTTGATTAGCTGGTGGAACAATCAAGGAGGATACTATGGTAAGTAAAATTTTGAGAACCTTGTTTCCTGCTTATGCAATCAAAATATTTGATATACATGAAATGAGGTCTACACTTGGCAACACTCTTACTCTTGATAGTTTGATTGGTAAGCTACCAAATTTTGAGTTGAAATTTTTTTATAATTGTATCATCTTAAAATGGAAGCACTTCCATCTTGATAGGTTTAGCACCCTCCTTTAGTACATTTATTATGATAGACTTGCATTTAGGATGCATTTTGCACTTGATTTCTTCTTTCTAAGTGAAATTAGGGTTAGGATCTTGAGGATTCTCCTTAATTCCCCTCTTCCATGGCTCTATTTTCTAGGTAGGACTTAGAAATAGGTTCTCCTTGCCTTCATCATGATCATCATAGTATTTTATGCCTCTCCCTAGCACTTTTCCCTCTTCTGACATCATTTCTAGGTCTCTAGGCATCGTCGGGACCTCTTGTTCTGATTCTGGCAGGATCTGGACCCCTGGGTCAAGGATGAGGTCCTCCTTGACCTAGGTTGGTGTCTAGGTCATTCTTGACCTATTTCAGAGATGAGATCATCTTTTACCTCCTTCAGGATTTGTTTTCCCTTTTCAAAAGTTAGTCCCGGAGAGCCCCGAAATCAATGTTGGGCCTTCGGATCCAAGTGCAGAAAGGTTTTAATTTAAAATCCATTTAATTATTTTCCCTCCTTAGTTAGTTATTGTGATTGGATCATAATTCAAGGTGAAATTTGAATTATGGGTCCTCACATTACTCTAGGAGCCTCACCTTGAAACCTCTATATAAAGACTCTCATTTGCATTCATTTTCACCAAGAAATTTCATGATCAAGACACAACAAAGATATCAAGTGAGAAAGTGATGGTGAAGTGAAGATGAAAGATTGCAAAAGGATGATATATAAGATCAAGCCATTGTTGATATCAAGCATCTTTATGAGCACACCATTGTGAACACCTACTTGGAGCAAGAGAGAGCCTTTCTTCCTTGATCCACCATTATCAACATTCAAGAATTCAAAAATACAATCATGGGGTAGCAATTACAGATTATGAGTTTGGTAAGAGTACTTTAGCCTTGGGGGCTTGGTATTCTTTATTACCTTATTCAAATCTATGCATTTTTTTCTCATACATATTCATGCTAGGGTTTTAATCTAGAGGATTAGATCTTGGCATTACACTTTCAATACACACACACATTCTATTCCAATCAGCTATTCATGGAGGTGGAGATCACAAAAATGGGGGTTTGACTAAGGCAAAACCCTATATAGCCACCCCAAAACACCATTTTTAGATATCTATAGTCGTTGTTTCAAGAATTGAAGTGTAGATCTAAGTACCCTTTTCAGAAAACTTTTGAGATCCATGAACAAAGTCAAAGACAACCTTCAAAATCTTGAGGTAGTCTTTGACCTTTTATTTGGGTCAAAGACTACTTGCTTCTAGAAAGACAAAAGTTTTCTAGGTTTTCTCTATTACAGTTTTCTGGTCCCAGATTTGGTTGCAGAATCTTCTGAGACTGTGCACAGGCTTCAGAAAATAGGTATTTCTAGATATGTTCCATGATGAGGTATGTATCTTATTTTATTTGATTTCAAGCATTTTCGTATTTACATTACTTATTCAATTCCAATTCAAAAACATTACAAATGAATAGTGAGTAGGTGAATGATGGATGCATTGTTAAAGCTCTATTTCCCCCCTATTCATTTTGGTGAACCCATTTACGACAACTCTTTCTTTTTGGTGTTAGATTTAAATCTTGCATGCTTATAAGATTACATTTCTTGCATTTATACCTTTCTTGCATTTATATTTCAAAAATACAAAATAAAAAATTGCAAAATCTCTTTAAAATACAAAAACATTTACATTTTCATGCTTTTAGTATTTCTTTGTATTCAACATGTATGATTCTTGTTTTGAGTACTTTGATGAGGCTTTTATTGTACAAAAGGATAGATTCCCTAATGAGGTACATGGTTGTGAGGATGAAAATGATTCGGATAAGATCTCCATGGATACTATTCCTTTTTCATTCTCCTCCACAACCTCTCCAATTGACCTTTACCATAGGATGTGTGCATGGTTACCATCATGTCCCACTATTTGCAACATTGATAAACCTAAAATGATATATCCTACACCTTTGATGATGGTAAAAGGATGTCCTCGCATAACAATTAAGGGTAAACCCTTTGGATTTATTTGATAACACTAATTCCATTTCACATGCTTATTGCACATAGAATAACACTCAGCCTACTATTTTAGTTTCTTTACCTCCTTCTCAACCTATGCTTCCTCAAGCACCTAGGTTTCCATCTACCTTTAAGGAGTATAACTTAGTTGACCAATTATGTGCTACTCCTGCTAAGATATATTTATGGGAATTACTTCAAACTTCCTTAACATATCATGAGGCATTGAAAAAAGTTTTATCTACCCTTCTTGTTTCACCTCTTAATCAAGAGAACATTCATTCTATTTTAGATTGCATACGTACTATGCCTTCTATACCTCCTATTGTCTTTTTTGATAATGATTTACCTTCTATAGAGGTGCATAATCAATATGATGCTCTTATGGTTGTTGTCTCTATTAACGAGAGTATCATTCAAAGAACCTTAATTGATAATGGATTTGGGCTTAATGTTTGTAGCATGGATATGCTTAAGGAAATTAAGGCTGATCTCACCATTATTCAACTTGATAATGTTCCTATACATGGATTTGACAATATTGCGAAGACAAATTTGGGCATTATTACCTTACATGTTAAAGTTGGTCCAGTTATTCTATATACTCCTATTCATGTTATGCCTGGACCTCTCAATTATAACCTTCTTTTAGGAAGACCATGGTTACATACTATGCATGCAATTCCTTCTACTCTTCATCGCAAGGTTAGGCTCATCTATAAAAACTTAATGTATACATTATACATTACATGTGGATGATGCGTCGAATCCTTGCTTAAATACAGAATATGCCAAAAACTTTGAGCCTCTTCAACATGGTAAAGAGATTGAAAAACAACCGAAGATACAACAATTTGAGATAAAACAACCTGAGATTCAACAATAGGAAGCTCCATCTTCTTCTTTGACTGAGGATGATTGGGGGACATTGGATTTTAATCCAAATTTTATCGAAGAGTATAAGGTCTCTGATTTAGAATACATGAAGCAACAAAATGAATTTGAGAAAAAAGTTTTTTCTCCTTCTCCACTTTCTGAGGAACTAAAAAGTAATTTTGTTGCCGCTTTGATTAATGAAATGATTGAAACTATAAAGCATGATTTTTATGATATTGTGACTTATGCCACTCCTTGGACCCCTTCTAATATGACTGATCAGTATGGTCCTGGTTATCATTTGCTTAAGAAATCAGGATTTAATGGGAAAGGATGTGGTAAATATGAACAAGGGATACAAGTTCCTTTGGATAATGAAGTTTATGATCATACATATGGATTAGGATTCAATCCTTATAGACAACCATCGGCTTTTCCTCTTAATGTTAATCATATTTGTGGTGGACAGTTGAATTTGGTTAACCCACTCCTTATTGACCTTCATCAAGCACCTTCTTTGGATATTTTTTCCTGAAGATGATGCCTTAATGGAATTTTTAGGGGTTTATGAAGACTTACCTAAGTTTCATCACAAACGATGGAAGCCTTATTATTTAAGTATCGATGCTTATTTTGGGGAACATGATAAACATGATACTCTCCCTTTATCGATGGATCCTCTGATATGAAGTGATTTGTTAATAATTGAAACTATTGATATTCAAATGGATGAGAATGACACTGAAAATATGATAAAGATTGGGAAATGTTTGAATCAGGATGAACGTGATCAGTTGGTTTCCCTTTTGCTTGAATTTAAGGACATCTTTTCTTGGACATATTTAGATATGTCAGGTATAGATTCTAAGATTGGTACTCATAACATTGTTTTAAAACCAAATATGAAACCTATGAAGCAGAAAATTTGAAAGATGAATCCATGAATTGCTTTATTAGTCAAAGGTGAAATTGAAAATTATTGGATTTTGGATTTATCTATTCTATTGATTACTCAGATTGGATTTCAAATATTGTGCTTGTTTCAAAAGGAGAAAATAAGATAAGGATGTGTACTGATTTTAGAGATTTAAATAAGGCATCCTTAAAAGATGATTTCCCATTACCTAACATCGATATGATTGTGGATTCAATAGTGGGACATGCTTTGTTATCTTTTATGGATGGTTTTTTTGGATATAATCAAATCTTTATCCCTCCTAAAGATCAATTTAAGACTGCATTTATAACACCTTGGGGAACCTTTTGGTGGGTCATGATGCCTTTTGGATTAAAAAATGTAGGAGAAACTTATCAACGAGCTATGACTTTGATTTTTCATGATGACATTCATAAGATCCTCGAAGATTATGTGGATGATATCTTAGCAAAATCTATACAAAGAGAAGATCACGTTACTATTTTATGACAAATATTTGAAAGGATTAGAAGTTACAACATGAGATTGAATCCTAAGAAATGTGTCTTTGGAGTTGATTCTGGTAAATTATTAGGATTTATAATCTCTAAGCAAGGCATAGAAGTAGATACTGAAAAGATTGAAGCTATTGTTAATATGCCTCCTCCTAAGAATATTTCTCAGTTACAGAGTTTACAAGGAAAAATACAAGCTATTTGTCACTTTATTTCTAATTTAGCAGATCAAACTATCCCTTTTCCTTCATTACTTAGAAAGGATACCACTTTCTCTTGGAATGATGAGTGTAAACAAGCTTTTGAGAAATTTAAGGAGTATCTTGCAAATCCTCCTATCGTGCAACCAGCTAAATTTGATAAGCCATTCCATTTATACACTTTAGTGACTCTGAAGGCTGTGAGTGCGTTGTTAGCTCAAAATGATAATGATGGTAAGGAAAGACCTATGTATTACATTAGTCAGACTTTACTTCATTATGAAACAAGATATATAGATTTGGAAAGACAATGTCTAGCTATAGTTTATGCATGTCAGAAACTCAGGCATTATCTTATAAATGCTGAAATTAATGTGATTGGTAAATGTGATCCTTTGAAACATCTTTTCTCACAAACTAATCTCTCTGGCCGGTTGGCAAAGTGGGTGATGTTGCTTACATAATTTGATCTTAATTTCATTTCTCAGAAGTCTATTAAGGGATAGGCTTTGACAGATTATTTAGCTGAAGCTCCTTGTCCTCATTTGGATACATGTTCTACTTCAATAGAATTTCATGATGATAATATTCTAGCTATTCAACAAGATGATATTTGGGAATTATATTTTGATAGGTCTAAATGTAAGATAGGTTCTGGTGTGGGTATTATCTTGATTCTGCCTATGAAAAAACCCTTCCCTTTATCATACAAATTAACCTTTCATTGTACTAATAACATTGTGGAGAATGCAACTCTTATACTTGGCCTACGAGCAGCTTCATCCCTTAATATCAAACATTTACAAATATATGGAGATTCGCAATAAATTGTTGAACAAATTAAAGGAGGATATCAGAATAAAAATGATAAAATGACACAATACAAAGATTTAGCTCTTAATGTGCTTTCACAATTCTCCTCTTATATGATTCAGACTTTACCTCGAAAGGATAATCAACATGAAGATGCCATGGCAAGTGCAGCTTCTTCGGTTTGTCTTGAGAATAATGCTGAAAACTTTAAATTTACTATACAAATTCTTAAAAGCCCTGCAATTTATGAAAAGATTACCTCTGATTGTTTCAATTTGCATTCGAATGAATGGTATTCACATATTTTTCATTTTTTGAAAGATGGTACTTTTCCTAAATTAGCAACAAGGAACATGCGTAATCGTACTAGGAAGCTTGCAGCACGTTACATAATTTTAGGAGATATGCTTTACAAACGCTCTTATGAAGGATTATTATTAAGATGTCTCAATAGAACTAAAATGCATGTAGCTTTGGTAGAAGCTCATTCTGGTTCTTGTGGGGGACATTTTGGTGGAAAATCCCTGGTTAATAAATTCCTTAGAATGGAATATTATTGGCAAACAATGGAACAAGATTCTTTCATGTTTGTTAAGAAATGTCCTCAATGTCAACAACATAGTAATTTGATTCATGCTCCTGCTTGTGAGCTTCGTAATCAAGTTTCTCCATGGACTTTTAGTGTTTGGGGTTTTGACCTTATTGGAAAAATCTCACTAGCTTCTTCTCAAGGACATACTTACATTCTGACTGCTACAAATTACTTCACAAAGTGGGTAGAAGTTGTCCCTCTTCCTTAAAAAATGGAGGATGTTATTTGTGATTTCATCCTTCATAATTGTTACCCAAAAATTCCCTATCACTCTTTTTTGGCCGCGGTCCTTTTTTCCAAAGAAATTCTCAAGTGTCGAAAACCCAATGTATTTTCAACCTCTCTGCAGGCTCAGGATGTTTCTGCCTTTTGGTCACATGATCGCAAGATCGAAAGATCCCATGAGATCATGCAGTTGGTCACATGATCGCATAGGCCTTCCTGGCCACATGCAATCATGCGACAAGCGGTAAGCAATCCAGCAAGCAGTGCGGTGGTGGTTGGAAAGCATCTTGCAGTTCCCAGCTGGTTGCATGATCGCATGTGGCTTCCTAACCGCATGTGATCATGCGACAAGTAGTCAACATTTTTTTACTCCGGCGGTGGGCCCTTGGCTGGTGATGTGCCCACTTTTTAGTGGCTGGCAGGTGATGACGTGTTCGGTCAACAGGGTTTCGGTGGGTCATCAGGTGGTGGCATGTCCGATCTGCAGTGGGCCCGGTAATGGAGGTGCCAGTTGAGCCAAGATCAATGGCTGGTGCATGATCTCATGGGATCTTTCGATCCCATGTGATCATACGATAGCCATTCGATTCTTATAGGTTTTTTAGGGCATTCTATTGTGGATCCATCTGATGCAACGGTCTATGGTCGGAATGAATAGAGGGATGACACATGGTAGTTCTAGACCCAGGGTTGGTAAGCGGAGTGCGGTTAGCATGTTTTGCATGGTCGCTGGATGTGACCCAGGGTTAAGAAAGGTTCACGCGACTTGGCGACTAGGAAGAAATAAACTTGAGGTAAACCAAGGTTAAGTTTTGCAGTGCGGTCTTGTGGGCCCCAATTGTCTTGCGTGGAAGAGCGACAGTGTTCAAAGGCTTGTCGCATGATCACATGAAGCCTTTCTGGCTCATGTGATCATGCGACCGCTGACTTTTAAAGCAGTGTGGTCATGGGTCCAGCCATGTGGTCAGCTCCTATAGGGCCACGTGGCAAGGTTTGACAAGTGTATTGTCTTGCGGGTCCCGAGTGATGCTTATGTGGTGGAGGCAAGTTTTCAAAAAGACTTGTCACATGATCGCATGAAGGCCTTTCATCTCATGCGATCATGCAACCATTGACATTTTCAAAGGGCAGAGGCAAGTTTTCAAAAAAACTTGTCGCATGATCGCATGAAGGCCTTTCAGCTCATGCGATCATGCGACCATTACTTTGTCAAAGAGGTGTAGCCTATTTTGGTAGACTCTCTTCCAAGGTGAATGTTGCAAGCACGGGTAGCTCAAGAAATTTATGTCGCCAGGGTGGTTGCAGTTAGAAGAATGTGCAGAGTTATCTAGACTACCATTTTGGGGTCTTTACAGGGATCTGAGATCGGATTTAAATAGTCATGACAGAGTCCAGCTTGCAGAGAGGTAGATGGATGCAGTTTTTTGTCGATAGGCATGATCAAGTGCAAGAATGGACACGCAAGGGAAAAAGATATCTGATCTATTGAGATATTTTGAAGAGACATTTATGACCAGAAGTGACTATTTTAGGGTTGATTATTATAATGCATATTTATGTAGCCCTAAAAGAAATTTTGATTCTTGTCTACATGCAGGGGATGTATATATTCATTTTTGGAGCCTGTAGTAAAGGAGAATTGGCCAATTATAAAAGGAAAGAATTTTCTTTCTTAGAGAGCAATTTGTGGCATTTTTACCCCTTTGGCTTTCTACGATTGTAAAATTCCCATTGATAATACCAGCATTGCAGAGGCATTTTGTGACATTCTTTCCTGTCCTTGTGTTTCCCTGTTTGCATTATCTCTTATTGGATTGAGGTTTATGAATGTTTTCAATGATGTCTTAGTTTCCCTGATTCCTCTTATTTTTTGTAACTATGTGTGTTATTGTGTTTGATCTGATTTAGATGTTTTGTGGGTATATTTCATCCCCTAATAGTCTTATCTCAATCCTACACCGAGTTATAGGAGTGAATGTTTGTTTGCAGGTCATGGATTGATGTCTAATCCTGAGAATCTTGTTGTTGTGAAAGAATCTTCCTCTTTCCCTGAACATCCTCTTTTGTTTGCAGACCCTTCCATGAAACACTTATGCAGGCCTATTCAGTAAGCTATGATCTCCCAGACCTAAGCCTCTCATTGGTTTCATTCCTCTATACTGAGATCCAAACCCTAGTTTCGGTGCATCACCTCGTAGGTAGATTTGCTTTCAGTCATTTCCCTTTCCATGCATTCCTTCTATCCCTTTCCCTCAAAAGTTTTACATTTCCTATCTAAGAGAAAATTAGGGTGATTATCCAAGAGGAACCAACCTAGAATCTGGAGGTCTCATCTCGGTTAGCAAAAGGTCCCACAACCTTGAGATGATTTCCATGTTATACTGGATTATCAAGACTACGAGAGCTTGAGATCAGAGGCACAAATTCAGTGTATAACATTTCTGGCATGCCCAATGGGACTGAAGTTCAGATTCATGTTCAAGAATATGGTATCTCTGATATGCTAATAATATATTATAGGCCTAGAAGAGGTCATTTTGCTGCATATCTAGCGACTCCAGAAAGTCTACTGGTTTCAAAGATCAGATGCTGGTATGTTTTCAGGCTTTCATTTTCAAATCCCAGCTAATTGCATGAGTAGACATGTCAAATTTCTATGGAAAGTCAGGTTACTCACCATCCTATCATGAGAGTAATGCTCAACCAGCTAGTTTTTAGCCTTACCAAAGTCACCCAAAGCCTCCTTTTACCCCAAGCTTTTATACTTCTCAAGGGTATGAATATATCCAATATGCCCCAAATGAGTTTTCCCTTGTGCAAAGTTATGAGAGAGCTCTCAGGCAAGAGGGATCATGGGCACAAGAGGCACAATAGAAAATGCAAGGCCAACTTCCCCATCATGCTTGCCCCCCACCCTCCCCTTCTCAGTCTATTCAGCAATAGATGCAAAATCTGAGTTCAGACTTCAAGGAGACGCAAGAGGCAAAGAGTATGTTGCTTGATTTAGTTAAGCAGGTGTCTAAGCTCAGGGAGCAAAGAGAGCAGGAGGCTCAAAGTTATTATGAGGAGTCAGCTCCCTACCAGGAGATGGAGGCTCAAAATTATGAGCAAGGGGCAGCTCCTTACCAAATGATAGAAACTCTTGTTGATGAGCAGCAAGCAGGAGAGTTTCAAGAAGAGATTAGATGTCGAGCTGACATTGAGACAGCAAGGTTGAGATCACTGATTGCTCAACAAGAGGCTCCTAGGCCTAAGATTCCAAGCTGAAGGGCCCATTTGTCTCAAGAGCCTACACATGTGGAGCCAAAGAGGCATTCATTTCCAAGATTTAAAGTAGTTGTGCCTTCTTTGTTCCCCCCCTCTCTCCCTTAGTTTCACATCCTAAGTTTTAAGGCAAAAAATTATGTGCAAGAGCCTGTGCTTGAGATTTAGCCTACCACTTTGCAAGAGCAGCCTGTTCAAGAAAAAATTTCATCCCAAGAGGCCCCTCTGGTTTCTCAGGATGATGAAGTGATATGGATACCACAATGGACTCTACCTCCTGGTTGTCTGATGCCAAGCCTTTGCAAGGACACTAGTCTGGTGTCTAAGCAAGGACTGGTGAATGACCTTTCATGTGATAAGGAGGAGAGGGCATCTGAGGTATCAATGCAGAGTGATGACTATGGTGAAATAGGGCAGCAAGGTGTGGAGGTGGACATTGATGCTCAGCCTGAGCTCTTGGCTGATTTGTATGATGAACTCCCTCTTTTTTTTGATGATGCAAAAGAGACCATGCCATTTCCTATGGCTGAAGGTCAATCAAAACAAAAGGTCTATCATCAACAGGAGGTTGATTCTATAATGAATGCCTTGTTCTTGTTAGATGAGCTACCTATTTTTGTTGAGCAGGATGAGAGAGATGTGATCATAGCCACCTCTATAAAATTGTAGCAGCTAGAAGAGGTTGATCCTGAAGATATGTTAATTCACGAGCTTGATCTCATTTTTGAGGAAGAGGCTTCCCAATGTACAGAAGATAACCAAAGCCTTGACAAAGATTATCTGGGAAGCATCATTGATGGCTTGTGTGTGGAGCCTAATTGTAATGAGCTCTTGGCTGGTTTAAAAGAGGAAGATGATAGTCCCCTGGCTGTGGATGAAGAGTTGTTGTGGTTGTCTATGATGGGGGGCAACCACGAAGATAAAGAAGAAACCAGCAATGAAAGTCCTACCTTTAGACTTTCAAGAGGCTGTCCCATCAGATACTTGGCCCAGAAGGAGTTCACTGAGACACCTCCATATGATCTACTCGAGGTGAGTGATCATGATCTTGTTTTTGCAGAGGCAGTGCATCCTCATTTGCCAAATCTTTGTATGCCTTTTATCTTCGTAGCTATCCTCATGTGCCCGATGCAAAATGTCTTATTGAGGAAGGGTAGCTACTTTAGCCAACCAGTGAATGGTTTTGTTTAACCAAGTCTCTGCACTGTTTAGGATAGGATAGGTTTCCTGCTTTCTTCCAGTTTTCTAGTTTAGTCTTTTCCTATTTTCCAAGAAGTGCCCGTGCACAACTTTCTCTTCCCGATTCAGTTTTGTCTTTTTCTAGTTTTGTGCTCAGTAATGACTCCTATGCCTAATGGATATGTCAAGGCAACTGGTCTAAATGTCTATCAGGCTAACATCCCACAGAGGTCAGCAAAATGTTACCCAAAAATTCCCTGTCATTCTTTTTTGGCTGCGGTCCTTTTTTCCAAAGAAATGCTCAAGTGTCAAAAACCTAGTGTGTTTTCGACCTCCTCTCTGCAGGCTCAGGATGTTTCTGCCTTTTGTTCTGAAAGCTCGGTGTGTTTTCGACCCCCCACTCTGAAAGTTTAGTGTGTTTTCGACCTTCGCTCAAAAACCCTCTATGTTTTCGACACCGCCTGTGTTTTTGACCCTAAGTGCGCAACTCCAACAGGCGGGTCCCAGTTCCTCAAGACCGTGCCAGTGCAGTAAAAGATCCAACGACTATCACATGATCACATGGGATCTTCTGATCCCATGAGATCATACGATAGTCATTGATGCGGTATCAGCAGGGTCGGCAATCAAGATCTACGGTAGCGGTCATCGGTTAACATCATGCAGTTGGTCGCATGATCACATAGGCCTTCTTGGCCGCATGTGATCATGCGACAAGCGATAAGCAGTCAAGCAAGTAGTGCGGTGGTGGTTGGCAAGCATCTTGTAATTCCTAGCTCGTCGCATGATCGCATGCGGCTTCCTAACCGCATGAGATCATGCGATAAGTAGTCAACATTTTTTTACTCCGGCGATGGGCCCTTGGCTGGTGATGTGCCCACTTTTCAGTGGCTGGCCGGTGATGACGTGTTTGGTCAGCAGGGTTTTAGTGGGTCATTGGGTGGTGGTGTGTCTGATCTATAGTGGGCCCGGTAATGGAGGCACCAGTTGAGCCAAGATCAATGATTGGCGCATGATCTCATGGGATCTTTTGATCCCATGTGATCATGCGATAGCCGTTCGATTCTTCTAGGTTTTTCAAGGCATTCTGTCATGGGTCCATTCAATGCAACGGTCTGTGGCTGGAACAAATAGAGGGATGACACATGGTAGTTCTGGGCCCGAGGTTGGTAAGAGGAGCATGGTTGTGTGGTTAGCATGTTTCACGTGGTCGCTGGATGTGACCTAGGGTTAAGAAAGGTTCATGTGACTTGGCAACTAGGAAGAAATGAACCTGAGGTAAACCAGGGTTAAGTTTTGTAGTGCGGTCTTGCGGGCCCCAATTGTCTTGCGTGGAAGAGCAACAGTGTTCAAAGGCTTGTCGCATGATTGCATGAAGACTTTCAAGCTCATGCGATCATGTGACCACTAAATTTTAAAGTAGTGTGATCGTGGGTCTAGCAGTGTGGTCAACTCTTGTTGGGCCACGTGGCAAGGTTTGACAAGTGTATTATCTTGCGGGTCCCGAGTGATGCTTATGTGGCGGAGGAAAGTTTTCAAAAAGACTTGTCACATGATCGCATGAAGGCCTTTCAGCTCATGCGATCATGTGACCATTGACATTTTCGAAGGGCGGAGGCAAGTTTTCAAAAAAACTTATCGCATGATCGCATGAAGGCCTTTCAGCTCATGTGATCATGTGACCATTGCTTTGTCAAAGAGGTGTAGCCTGTTTTGGCGGACTCTCTTCCAAGGTGAATGTTGCAAGTGCGGGTAGCTCAAGAAATTTATGTCGCCAGGGCAGTTGCAGTTAGAAGAATGTGTAGAGTTATCTAGACTATCATTTTGGGGTCTTTGCAGGGATCTGAGATTGGATTTAAATAGTCATGATAGAGTCCAACTTGCAGAGAGGTAGATGGATGTGGTTTTTTGTCGGCAGGCATGATCAAGTGCAAGAATGGACACGCAAGGGAAAAAGATATCTGATCTGTTGAGATATTTTGAAGAGACATTTATGACCAGAAGCGACTATTTTAGGGTTGATTATTATAATGCATATTTATGTAGCCCTAAAAAAAATTTGATTCCTGTCTGCGTGCAGGGGATGTATATATTCATTTTTGGAGCCTATAGTAAAGGAGAATTGGCCAATTATAAAAGGAAAGAATTTTCTTTCTCAGAGAGCAATTTGTGGCATTTTTGCCCCTTTGGCCTTCTACCATTGTAAAATTCCCATTGATAATACTAGCATTGTAGAGGCATTTTGTGACAGTCTTTCCTGTCCTTGTGTTTCCCTATTTGCATTATCTCTTATTGGATTGAGGTTTATGAATGTTTTCAATGATGTCTTAGTTTCCCTGATTCCTCTTATTTTTTGTAACTATGTGTGTTATTGTGTTTGATCTGATTTAGATTTTTGTGGGTATATTTCAGCCCCTAATAGTCTTGTCTCAATCCTACACCGAGTTATAGGAGTGAATGTTTGTTTGCAGGTCATGGATTGATGTCTAATCCTGAGAATCTTGTTATTGTGAAAGAATCTTCCTCTTTCCCTGAACATCCTCTTTTGTTTGTAGACCCTTCCATGAAACACTTATGCAGGCCTATTCAGTAAGCTGTGATCTCCCAGACCTAAGCCTCTCATTGGTTTCATTCCTCTATACGGAGATCCAAACCCTAGTTTCGGTGCATCACCTAGTAGGTAGATTTGCTTTTAGTCATTTCCCTTTCCATGTATTCCTTCTATCCCTTTCCCTCAAAAGTTTTACATTTCCTGTCTAAGAGCAAATCAAGGTGATTATCCAAGAGGAACCAGCCTAGAATCTAGAGGTCTCATCTCAGTTAGCAAAAGCTCCCACAACCTTGAGATGATTCCCATGTTATACTGGATTATCAAGACTACGAGAGCTTGAGATCAGAGGTACAAATTTAGTGTATAACAATAATATCATAACAAGATTTGGTATTCCTTCGATGATAATTTTGGATAATGGTACCTCTTTTAAAAATAAAGAAGTTATGAAATTCTTGGAGAAATATCAAATTCAACATAGATTTTCAACTCCTTATTATCCTCAATCTAATGGACAAGCTGAAGCATCAAATAAAATCATTGAACAAATTTTGAGAAAAATAGTTAGTAAGCATGCGAAAGATTGGCATACTCAACTAACTTATGCTTTATGGGCTTATAGGACTAGTGTTCGTACTGCCACGGGTACTTCTCCTTACAACCTTGTCTATGGTAATGATGCTATTATGCCTTTGGAACTAGAAATACTTTCTTTACGTGTTTCATTTCATGGGATAATTGACAAGGATACTTTTTTTGAACAACGCTTACAAGAACTAGAAATGTTGGATGAACAACAAATACATGCATTAGAACATATAAAATCTTATCATAAATCTCTTCAGAAGCAATACAATCATAAGGTAATTGAATGAACATTTGTGGTTGGTGATTTAGTCCTTTATGAAAATTAACGAAATGTGAATGCTTTACTAGGCGAAAAAGCAAAATTTAGCCCTAATTGGCTTGGACCTTTTGTTGTTATTGAAGACTTCAATTTAGGTGCTTATAAACTTGTTGATATGGATGGTGTTTCTTTTAAGGAACCCATTAATATTATGCATCTCAAATGTTATTATCCTTAATTTCATTCATTCTTTCCTTGTGCATTTATCTATTCCTTATAAAGTTTGTTTTATAGGTTATGTAGTTCTAGCAAAATTACATATTGAATATATTTATGCACTTTCTTTCTTTCTTTCTATTAAGTTTTATATTGATGAAAACATAGTAATCAAACATAGAACTAATTAGTAGAGAAAGTTTTTCATTCATCAAAAAGAGTTTTTCAAGTTCTGATATATATGTGGCCAATGGCCCTATTTATCACTATGTCTATCACTACGCTATGATGGACAATGGCTCCCAATCTCTCTACCCTATGGTAGGAAGATGAAGATTTATGTGTCTGTGTGTGGCTCCTCGATATGCTCATACCCTATGGATACTCTTGGGCACTCTGTAACTCAACTATCAGCTTCTCCTCCCTTTCTCTGCATAGCCTCACCTCTTGTTGGAAACATGCAAAAATGTCAACATGTTTGCCAAGATCTCTACGACCAATGGAAGAATCTCTCTTGTTGGCTGGTAGTTGATAGGATATAATTGTATCCTTGAGAATCTTAGATACAAAGCTCCTCCACTCCACTATGCTAGCTGCAGAATGAAAATTACATTTATCAGTCTAGTGTCTTTTTATCTCAAATCAAATCACATTTTCAATCAAATTTCATATTTCATACCTGGTTCTCCCTCCTGGACGTCACTAAAGTGTCTAGATGGTAGGGGCATGGAGTGACTACTCTCTCCATGCTTGCCATGTCTAGGTCTTGGTGGTGATGTCTCTGTGTGGGGACATGGGGGCCATCATGATCTCAGTAGTGATGTGTGAATAATGTGTACATATGCACCAGTATCACTACCTGGGGGCATCTCTTCTGCTCTCTCCTCCTCCATGGGATCTCCCTTGGAGATGTGCTCCTCCTCATCCTCTTCTACTGTACCACTATCCTAGTGTGTCCTCTCTGAAATACCTAGATCACCTGTAGAATAATCCTCAGGGAAGATGGGGTGGGTCCCCTGTAGACTTCAATACCTAATGTAATCCCAACTCATGCCTAAATAGGTCACATCTAATGGTACCTCTCTATCCTCTGTCTCATTTTCATCATTATCCTCTATGTCTATTATCGATAGTCAGCACATGGCACTAGGTCTCTGATAGTATCTTATCGGATGTGCATAGCAAGGTACTGCTCTAGGGACTCCTTGTAATAGGTCAGACTGCCTCATCACCTGATCATAATAGTAGAGCATCACTATATGATTCTGATGACCCTATAGTAGCTTCCTCTACTGTGAATATCTCATCTAAAATCATGTATCAAGCCAATCTATCATCTGGCAGTATGGTCTTTGTATCGCATCAGTGCTTGAAATGCGGTCTAGATGTACTCTCTAATAGAGGATATCTCCAAACTACCAAGCATCTCTCAGAGGATATGCAAAGACTCTCGGTGTACTCACATCTACCATCACTAGAACACCCTATTGATGTGTACATGTGAAATGCTCAAATAGCCAAATCTACAAGAGCGTGCATATCAACAAACTCTCCCTCTGATATCTCACTAGCTAACCTAGCTCATGGTATAGTTGGGCTAACATGTTGCGACCCCATGAGAACACAGTCCTCTCCCTCTCCATCCTCTATATAAGATGTGTAAGAGGTGTACAAAATATGGTACCCTTTGCATTGGGTAACACAACCAAGGATACTATGCAAAGTATCACCCTCTGTACTAAAGGTGTAGGGCCTAATAGTATGGATGATAGTAGGACCTGATCTGACCAAGTCTGCATCTGTGGAACCCATCCTGTGCAATACTCCTTTTCTACATTGATCTCCTCAAAAGCTCATTGTGCTCTAGGTCTGACGGTCTCACCTTGGACTGGAAGCCGCAGGATCCTATAGACATCCTCTAATGTTACTGTGATCTCTCTAGAGGGAAGATGGAAGGAACATGTATCCTCATCCCACCTCTCTATCAGAGCTGAAAGCATGGATCGATGTAGTCTAATCTATGGTAAGTCTAATACCTAGTATAGTCCCACATCTCTCAGTAACTGCATCTCATCATCATCAAGCTCAGACAGTCTCTCTCTGACCATGAATAGAAACTCTCCAAAGGGATGCTCTCGAAGATGGACCAAGTCATGCAAGCACAAACAAACATCATATCAGTAATCTACATCATCAAATCTGAAAATCTAACTTGACTAGGTCAAGGTCAACCTCAGTTAGGTCAAGGAAGACCTTACTGGGTCAAAGTCACCTTTCCTGGGTTAGGGATGACCTTGTTGGATCAAGGTCGACCTCATCCTAGATTAGGTGAAAACCTTCTAGTCAATGTCAACTTTCTTGGGTCAAAGTTGACATAGATGGGTCAGGGTCAACCTATAGGGGATAGGGTTGATCTTGCCTATAAAAAGTAGGAATTTGGAAAATACAAAAGCAAACAACAACAAACTCACCTTAGGAAGTGACCGTTTGGTAGCTAGACTGTGCCTCAGAAGCTCCACGTGCGTCCTTCAAAGTTCTCTCCTCGGCATCTTGCTTCCTCTTTTTGAATATGAAAATGGTAAGAATGAGTAAGTGTCTCTTCCTTTTCCTTATTTATAGTTCAAATTAGGATTTTATTAGGGTTTTATTAGGGTTTATTTTAGGGTTTACTCATGGTAAACTCATATTTCCCTTATGCATTTAGATAGACATCCACTCTTTTCATCATAACTTGAGTTTGGTAACTCCATTTTTAGTACTGGCAGCGGTGTTGGAATTTTAATTTAGATACCTAACTCCTTGAATTAGTTTAGGAAGGTTAGGAATCATTATAATTGGTTTAGGAGAGGACTTCTCAACAAACTGCATATCCAGTTAATAGAGTTATCCTTATCACCCTGTTCCACCCTTCGGAAGCAGAAAGCCAAAATAGGGGGGGGCATAAGGGGATTTATGCACTTCTCAATTGTTATATAGTAATCTCTAGGTGATTTATGAATTTTCATTAACCTTGTGTGTTGCAGGTTCTAACAGTTTTCTGCAAGATCTCTACATTGAGGACTTCGCTATATCCTTTTTATTTACTATGATGTTTTCTTACTTTAGCTCGTCTATTCACGTAGTGTCATACCTAAGCTAATGAGGGGGATAAATGTATCATCTTAAAATAGAATCACTTCCATCTTGATAGGTTTATCACCCTCCTTTAGTACATTTATTATGATAGACTTGCATTTAGGATGCATTATGCACTTGATTTCTTTATTCTAGGTGAAATTAGGGTTCGGATCCTGAGGATTCTCCTTAATTCCCCTCTTCCATGGCTCTATTTTATAGGTAGGACTTGTAAATAGTTCCTCCTAGCCTTCATCATGATCATCATAGGATTTTGTGCCTCTCCCTGGCACTTTTCCCTTTTCTAACATCATTTCTAGGTCTCCGGGCATCGTCGGGACCTCCTCTTCTGATTCTGGCAAGATCTGGACCCCTGGGTCAAGGATGAGGTCATCCCTAACCTAGGTCAGAGATGAGGTCATCTTTGACCTCCTTTGGGATTTGTTTCCCCTTTTCAAAATTTGGTCCCGGAGGGCCCCAAAATCAATGTCGGGCCTTCGAATCTGAGTGTGGAAAGGTTTTAATTTAAAATCCATTTAATTATTTTCCCTCCTTAGTTGGTTATTGTGATTGGATCATAATTTGAGGTGAAATTTGAATTATGGGTCCTCACATTACTCTAGGAGCCTCACCTTGAAACCTCTATATAAAGACTCTCATTTGCATTCATTTTTACCAAGCAATGTCATGATCAAGACACAACAAGGACATCAAGCAAGCAAGTGATGGTGAAGTGAAGATGAAAGATTGTAAGAGGATGATATAGAATATCAAGCCATTATTGATATCAAGAATCTTTATGAGCACACCATTGTGAACACCTACTTGGAGCAAGAGAGAGCCTTTCTTCCTTGATCCACCATTATCAACATTCAAGAATTCAAAGATACAATCATGGGGTAGAAATTATGGATTATGAGCTTGGTAAGAGTACTTTAGCCTTGGGGGCTTAGTATGATTTCTTACCTTATTCAAATCTATGCATTATTTTCTCATACATATTCATGCTAGGGTTTTAATCTAGAGGATTAGATCTTGGCATTACACTTTCAATACACACACACATTCTATTCTAATCAGCTATTTGTGGAGGTGGAGATCACCAAAATGGGGGTTTGACTAAGGCAAAACCCTATATAGCCAACCCAAAACCCCAATTTTAGATATCTATAGTCGTTGTTTTGAGAATTGAAGTGCAAATCTGAGTACCCTTTTCGGTGAACTTCTGAGATCCACGAACAAAGTCAAAGATGACCTTCAAAATCTCAAGGTAGTCTTTTACTTTTTATCTGGGTCAAAGACTACCTGCTTCCAAAAAGATAAAATTTTTCTGGGTTTTCTCTGTTACAGTTTTCTAGTCCCGAATCTAGTTGCAGAATCTTCTGAGACTATGCACAGGCTTCAGAAAATAGGTATTTCTAGATCTGTTCCATGGTGAGCTATGTATCTTATTTTATTTTATTTCAAGTATTTTTAGGTTTACATTACTTATTGAATTCCAATTCAAAAACATTACAAATTAATAGTGAGTAGGTGAATGATAGATGCATTGTTAAAGCTCCATTTTCCCCCTATTCAATAATAGTGTTGTACTGTTTGTTGAGTCTTCTTTGAAGATCAGCAAATCTAGCAGTAGACATAATATAAGGAATGACAGTGATAGTAATACTGATGATGAGCTAGATGAACTTGAAGCTCTTATGGCCTGGAGACTGCCTAAAGGTAAAGGTAGATATAAGGGAAAATTACCTTTAGCATGTTTTAACTATAAGAAGTTGGCCATATTGTTGCTAGATGCCTGAATAGGAAAGAGGAAGATAAAGACAAAGACCGATCTGGTGATGGAAGCTATGAAAGAAGAAAAAATAGAGGTTACCAACATTACAACAACAACAACCGAGATCACAAGGATAAAGGAAAAAATGTATGTTACTTTGCTGAAGAGAATGATATAGATATCGATGCTGATGATTATGTTGAGGTAGTATTTGTTGCGATGAAAGATGATTCTAAGGAAAAAGAAAGGTATGTAGAAACAACACTCATTTCTAAAGTGAGTAAAAATGATGAAGAAAGTAATAAGGAGCCGAAAGACTTTGGTAGATTTTTTTATGTTGAACATCCAGAGTACCTACCAAAGCCGCAAGCTGAGTTGACTGAGCATCAGGAAAATAACACCGAGGAACAACAAAGGGAAACTGAGGAACATGAAGAAGATGTTGAGAAAGGAAATGAACCTAAACTAAATGAAGAACAAAGAAGAGATCAAGTGATAGCGAGATTTTTTAGAAGGCATCATCCTGAGAACCAAATCATTGGAGATAAATAAGCTGGGATACTAACAAGAAGTAAGTTAAGACAAAATATATGCTTAGTTTGTGAGTTTGAACCGAAGAATGTTAGGGTTCCACCTGAGAATGATGAATGGATCAATGCAATGAATGAAGAGATAGAACAAATTGAGAAAAAGAAGACATGGACTTTAGTACCTAGACCAAAAGATAAAAATGTTATCAGTACTAAAAGGATTTTCATAAATAAGCTGAATGAAAATGGAGAGGTTATAAGAAACAAAGCTAGACTTGTTTGCAAGAGATATGCAGAAGAAGAAGGTATTGATTATGGTGAAACCTTTGCACCTATTTCTATACTAGAAGGATTCTGCATGTTACTTGCATATGATGCACATAAGAATTTTAAAGTTTATCAAATGGATGTCAAGTCAGCATTTTTGAAGGGAATACTAGAAGAGGAGGTCTACATAGAACAACGAGAAGGGTTTGTTGATCCGAAATAAAAAGACATGGTATGTAGACTACACAAATATTTATATGGTTTAAATCAAGCACCTATAGCATGGTATGAAAGGTTACATACTTATCTTTTAAGTATTCATTTTGTAAGAACTAGTGAAAACAACAATTTGTACATGAAAGGAGGATCTGATGATATTATTTTGATTGCTAAAATATTTGTGGATGATATAATCTTTGGAGGACAAGATCATATTTTTAAATCATTTGCTGATGAGATGAGAAATGAATTTGAAATGTCTATATTTGGAGAGATTAAATTCTTTCTAGGCTTGCAAGTTATTCAACAGAATGATGGAATTTTCATCACACAATCAAAGTACATAAAGGAAGTATTGAGAACATTTGGCATGGAAGATGCTAAACTAGTTGGAACATCGATGCTCACAAGCTGCAAATTAACAAAAGATGGTGAATCTACAGAGGTAAATCAAACATTGTACCAATCTATGATTGGTAAAGTGATGTATGTAGTACACAGTAGGCCTGATATTGCACATGTAGTGGGGATTGTTGCTAGATTTTTTGCAAATCCTAAGGATTCACATATGGTTGCAGTGAAAAGAATCTTGAGATACTTGAAGAAAATAGAGGAATGTGGCTTGTGGTATCCTAAGGAAGGCAAATTTGAACTAAGAGTCTACACCGACACAGATTGGGCTGGAAATATAGATGATAGAAAGAGAACAACCAAAGAAGCATTTTTCTTTGGTGAAAAACTTGTTACTTGGACAAGTAAGAAACAACCTTGTATATCTCAGTCTATTTCCAAAACAGAGTATGTTGTTGCTGCTATTAAATGTTCAAACATTGCTTATATCAAACAAGTGTTGGAAGGGATGAATAAGGTAATCACTGAGCTAGTGATTATATATTGTGACAACACTAGTGTAATAAATATTTCTAAGAATCATGTAATGCATTCAAAGACAAAGCATATTTCTATTAAGTATCACTACTTAAGAGAACAAGTATAGGAGATGCAAGTCAAACTAGAATATGTTACATCAAAGGAGCAACTTGCTAATATTTTTACCAAGCCTCTACCGAAGGAAACTTGTGAATACTTGAGGACTAGACTTGGGGTTTGTCCCCTGTCTATTGGTCACTAATGTGATATGGAGGTTGCATCAATCTATTATTATCAAAAGATCATTCATGTTGATGCAACATATCTCACACTTTGGATAATGTCTAAGGTTGTGAAAGATTTGAGGAGTTAGAACAGAGATTTGCATATCAGTATACAAAGATGCATTGTCTACACCGAACAATAGAGAGTTACTTGGCTATTGTAGAGCTATATGTTTTATGTTTTTCTTTGGCATTGTTATCAAAGGGAGAGATAAAAAATATGATAAAAAATATGAGGAATAAACAGAGATAATCCATCTAAGGGAGAGATAATCTAAAAAAGTCAGGGAGAGATTTGAAGATTTGTTGCTGAGAACAGAAGGAATCTGAGAGCTGAAAAGATCAAATCCGTAGAGGAGAGATAAAAAATATGATAAAAAATATGAGGAATAAATAGAGATAATCCATCTAAGGGAGAGATAATCTAAAAAAGTCAGGGAGAGATTTGAAGATTTGTTGCTGAGAACAGAAGGAATCTGAGAGCTGAAAAGATCAAATCCGTAGAGGAGAGTCTGCACTTGTAATGTTGTTATGTAACGTAGTGATTAAACATATCTATATCAAGCTAGGGAGAGCTTACCGAGCTATAGCATTTACTTACATAGTTGTGGAATACATTTTTAATATGTGTATGGCATAGTTCATATTGCTTGTGTTGCCATCAATACCAAAGGGAGAGATTGATGAACTACAACTGATTAAATACCTGAATGACTTGAAGATCATTGATTAGAGATCACCGAGGTACTGAAATGATATGTAAGATACTTAAATCAGTCATTATGTTTTCATTGATGTCAACTAGTTTTGACAGTACTTATCATGTTAGTTACGAATATCTAAACATCTGGAAAAGGAGAGAAAAGATGAAGAACTGAAATATCTACGTGGAGGAAGATGGATATGACAAATGAGGATAAGGAATACTTTGGGTAACTTATTAATGAGTCTATGACTTCATATTGTTGACTTGATTATGTTACACTAATCTATTATGAAGAAGGAAACAAAATTGTACAAGGCAATGTGGTCAGTAAATGAAGAATTTCAATATGCACCAAGCCATTGTTGTGTATACCGAGCGATAGTATTAACCAAGCTTGTATTCACCAACGCATTTCTTTGTTAACCGAGTATAGATGAAATAATTAAATGCTTAGTTTAGCCGATAGAAAATGATGAGCTAGAAATTGTTATGATTTCAAGATTGAGGATAAAGTTTGTTATGAGATCCATGACTGACAAAATTTGAAGAAGATCTAAAGGATGGAATTGAAATGTGTTTCTAACACAATTACTAAGGAAGGTTTAAGAGGAAAAATCAATGAAGATGATTACGCAAAATCTGATGGTTGATATGAAAATGGTTTATCTCTCTATATAAGAGATGTGAGTTTCTTTATTGAAACATGCCAGAAGAAAGAAGGTTGCAAAGATTTTGTGTGAACACAGTTTCATGCATACCTAATCAAACTGGTTGAAGAAGAACCGAATTGCAGAACAGAATCGAGCGTCAGAGAGCTATTATCGAGTGAAAGTAAGGAAGTGAATTGATATATTGATTAGAGGATTTTTATTGGCTTAGAATAGATCTAAACATCTACAAATTGAGTTGTATTGTAATCAAATCAACTATTGTTTCATTTTAACCATTGATACAGAAAATCTCCTAACCGAGTGGACTTAACTGTCTTATGTTATGCCCCTATGTCATCCAAGGAATGTACATTATTATCTTGTTGACCCCATAGTGAATGCTAGTCAAAATTTAACTGTTAGTCTTAAATCCTCTAACAAGGTCACACCTAACAGTGTGTTTGTAACCTTTAACAGGGTTGGCTCTTCACCGAGCTCACTTCAGAAGAGTGAAAATTATTTTGGGTTACCAGCCCCAAGTGTTTTTTCTCTTAACAGGTTTCCAATGTTAAATCATTGTGTTATGTGTTTCTATGATGATTTTTTTATTGTCATACTTTACATACTATATATTTGATTTAGTTGGTAATCACAATAAGTTAATTAACTGGTAATCGGTAAAGGAACAGATAGTTTAATAGTTTATATTACCGAGTTACGGAGTTTGTTGAAATTGTTTTAAGTGTTACATATTTTCATTTGGGACCGTGGGATAACTGATCTAACTGATTCACCCCCCCTCTCAGTTATTCTAACACTTCTTTCAAAAGTGTTGGGATATTGTGGGGCAAGAGATGGTAGAAGCCATAGATGCATCTCGGGCCCCTATGAGGCTATTAAGAGAAATCAACAATACTTTCATTGCACTCATCTCAAAGATATTGTGACAACCCTAGATGATAAATTTGACCAATCTCATTATGCAATATCATATACAAGGC